>CAKNYM010053107.1:478776-490646 GCA_932195095.1 Andricus curvator
GGGCAAGCCCCCCCCCCCCCCAAAGTTTCCATTTCCGGAGAAAAAATATCCCTAATTTTTTTTTTTTCGAAATTCGAATATTAACACGTGCCACCGGGCACTTAAAAATCCCATTTAATTAACATGGGGAAATGTTGGATTTTCGAAAAATTGAACTCATACTTCAAGGTTTGATCGAAACGTGCCAAACTTTTTAGGGATTGAAGAGGAGTACCTATGAAATAAAAGTATACTCATAACTTTTATTTTCAACCCACCCTTACCCCCCTCCCCCACAGCGCCACAAATATGACCCAAAAATCAATACACTACATTTTTACGTATTATTGTTACTTTTTAGCAATTTCCGTGGTCTTTTTCATACGAATAATTACTAATGAACATTTTGAATATTTTCCATTACTTTTTGAACAATTTTTAATTGTTTAAACAAATGTAACTCATTTAAACAATTATTTATTCCCAAAAAATGTGAAAAATAATCGTATTTTCTGAATGAAATGTAATAGTTTGTCATTGTTTGAAGTGGTAATTTTTTAAAAAAACATTATGTAATTATTTAAACAATTACTTATTCTCAAAATTTCAAAAAATTGACCCAGAGATGTCCACTTTTTTCTCAAAGTGGTATCCTATGCTACTTTTTGTTGAATAATTATATAATTTTGATACATACATATCTTTTAATGTTTAATTAATTTCTATTTGTTTAAACAATTTTGATTTGCTTAAGCAGTTTTTTTTTCGATAACTTAAATAAAATAAAAAAATCTGCCCGCTTCGCGGGCACATTCTCATGGCGCGCTTGGCGCGCGGCTCGCTTCGCTCGCAAGTTTGAGCGCGCCTAGGGCGCGCGACTGTTGGATCTCGCGCTTCGCGCTCGATCATATATTTATCTCGCGCTTCGCGCTCGATTATGTATTCATCTCGCGCTACGCGCTCGGGCGTATTTACATCGCGCTTTACGCTCGGCTCCTCTAGATTTTTGAACTTCGTGTTCGACTTCGATGAAAAGAAAAAGTTTGTTTGCAAATATTATAAAATTATCAAAACCTCTACATATTAAGTGATTGTTAAATTTGTTTTTATTTTAGACTGAAAAGGAACTTTATTTACTCAAGGTTCTATCGACCTTAAGGAACACATTTTCATCCAGACACTCGCGCTTCGCGCTCGATATTTGATTTGAAAATCATTTGAACCGTATGATAGAAACAAAAAAGTTTGAGCGCACTTACGGCGTGCGATTTGGTAAATACACTGAGCGCGCACTTTGTGCTTCGTGTTATATGTTCTTCATATACAAATTACTAAATTGGTATTTGATTTCAAATGAAAAGTAATGATATAATTCAGGCGACAAATTTTATTAGTTAACATTTTATTTTAGCTTGTGCCGTTTATCAAAAAAGTTAATTTTTTCATTTTGAATATATTCTTACCACAAAAATTGATTACGGGTTTGTAAGTCTTTTTTGAATGCACAATTTTTGTTCATTTATATGTTTTCGTACCTTGCATTGTTTTTTCAAAAATTTGATTTTTTTTACTGTCCATGTTATTTTCACGAATAAAACAAAAACCACGCATCCTATCGAAACATGAGTCAAAATAAATTTGTACCTCTTCCTTGGATGAACAAATTTTGTTTCGGTTATTTTTTCGTAGCTGGTAATATTAGTCTGAAAATTTGATTTTTCTATTTTCAATGCTGTTTTTTACGAATAAAACAAAAACTACGCGTCATATCAAAAAGTGAATAATAAGAAATTTGTAGATCTTTTTTAGGTGCACAATTTTGGTGAGATGATCTTTTCTGGTATCTTGCATAGTTTGACAGCAAAATGGCTTTTTTGATTTTTCATTAATTTTTTTTGCGATCAAAATTTGAATTTTTTATTTTTCAAAAAATTCAAAAAGTTGTTATTGCTCTTGAATTTTTTTTCATATCGTGCGTTTTTCGGCTTAAAATGTTCATTTTCGTTTGTTTTTTGGAATTTTGAAAATGCTGTAACTCCAGTAATTTTTTTTTATCACGAAAAGTCATAAGAATATTTTGTTCGTCATTTTGCGTACTACTAATAACCGTACATAGAATTTTCAAATCTTCCAAAAAAGTGGTCTCAAAAATTTTCAAAATGTGCTCACTTTTTGGATTTTCATCCAAAATAGCTGGTTAACGAACTCGTTCTCTATTTTTCGGCCATAAAATAGTGTGCCAAAGCTCAATCAAATCTGATCATTTTTTCGAAAGTTATCGTGGCTACAGACAGACAGACAGACAGACAGACTACAGACTACAGACAGACAGACCCCTTGGTAAAAATCGTTTTTTCTAGCTCAGGGGGTCTCAAAACGTGGAGATTTGATGAAAACCGACTATGTCAAATTTTACATAAAACCAATACCTTCTCATTAGAATGAGAATGTAATAAAATACATATATTTATTTTTCTGACTGTATAGGGTGCCAACGGCGATACCACGCTGAAAACACCAGTTCTCGTAAGATAACTGAAGTTAAGCATTGTTGGGCGCGGTTAGCTTTTTTTTTTTTGGGGGGGGGGGGGGGCCGGGCACTTGCCCTCTAGGGTGAAAAAAAATTTTGCAATGCATTTTTGGACCACCCTAGTGTGTATGTGTGTGGGTGGGTGTGGATTGCACACTTTTTTGTGAACACGATAATATGAAAATGGTTGCAGAAAAATTGATGAAATTTGGAGGGCTTATTTTCACCACTAATATCTTGAAACTGATCGAAGGATGTCTAAAAATATTTATTGCGATTTTTTTAGCACTCAATAATATTTTAAAAATCGGTTTATTATAATAAAACTTTTTTCATTTAATAATTCAAAGTTGATGCAAGTACATAAAAGATTCCTTGGTTTGAGAGGAATCGATTGACCTATAATATTAATACATTTTATTAAAGAGTGAGGAAGTTATCGTTATTAAGATTATATTTAAAATCGATTTTTACGGTAAACATTTTTTCATTCTCATAGTTTAAAGTTGATGCGAGAATAGTAAGGAAGCTATGGTAATGCATAATATTGGTAAAAACGGTTTTTTATAGTGAAACTTTTTTCTTTAACATAAATCAAAGTTGATGCAGGAATATGAAAGGTTCCTTGGCTCGAGACGAATCGACACATTTTATTGAAGAGTGGGGAAGTTATAGTAATTTATATATTTTTACAATCGATTTTTATAGTTAAAACTTTCTCATTCTCATAATTAAAAGTTCATGCGAGAATAGAAAAGTTGTGTTGATTCAAGACGAATCGATTGACCTATAATATTGATACATAATATTAATGCATAATGGTAATGCATAATATTCGAAAACACGGTTTTTTATAGTAAAACTGTTTTCTTTAACATAAATGGAAGTTGATGCACAAATATAAAAGATTACTTGGTTCGAGACGAATCGATTGACCTACAATGTTCATAAATTTTATTAAAGAGTAGGGAATTTATGGTAATTAATATGTTTTCAAAATCAATTTTTATAGTAAAAGTTTTCCCATTCTCATAATTTAAAGTTGATGCGAGAATAGAAAAGCTGTGTTGATTCAAAATGAATCGATTGACCTATAATATTGATACATTTCATTGAAGAGCAAGGAAGCTATGGTAATGCATAATATTTGCAAAAAGGGTTTTTTATAGTAAAACTTTTTGCTTCAACATAAATCAAAGTTGATGCAGAAATATAAAAGATTCCTTGGTTCGGGACGAATCGATTGACCTCAATATTAATACATTTTATTAAAGAGTGGGGAAGGTATGGTAATTTATATATTTTTGACATCGATTTTTGTAGTTAAAACTTTCTCATTCTCATAATTTAAAGTTGATGCAAGAATAGAAAAGTTATGTTGATTCAAGGCGAATCGATTGACCTATAATATTGATATATGGTAATGCATAATATTTGAAAACACGGTTTTTTATAGTAAAAGTTTTTTCACTAACATAAAATTCAAAATTGATGGAAAAACGGAAAAGATTCCTTGATTCGAGGTAAATTGTATGATTTGTAATATTAACACACTTGATTGAAGATTAAGGAGGTTATGCTCATTTATGATATTTGAAACATCCGTTTCAAACAGAAAAACTTTTTTCATCGACATAATTCAATGTTGACGCATGAATAGAAAAGACTTTTTGATAATAAATTTTAAAATAGAATAATTCTGACAATTCTTGTAGAGAAATCATAAAGCTGGGAAGGGGATAGGGTGCGACAGAACTTTTCCCTTCCCTTTTCCACCTCGAAAAATTATCATTTCGAATACAAAATGGGATTTGTCTGATTTGTATTTGTATTAAAAAATTTTCTTGTATTATTTCGTAATTTTGTATTTTTTGTTAATTTCCATTTTTAATTTGATCAAAATGAAGACTTTGCTTTGTCTATTATTCAAAAAAATCACTAATGCTTCCTCTATAAGGAAGCAAATACATTTGCTAACGGGAGGCAAAGTGCTCTTGAAATGAGCACCATATAATTATAAATACAAAGTAGAAACACTCGAGATCGAATTCACAGTAAATGGCAGAATGTCCAGAGGTAGACCGCCAAAAGAATGGTTAGAATCTGTGAACGAGAACCGAATTCGAAAGGACATAAGAAGCCATAGAAACACAAGAGGATGCATGAAAAAAATGCATGGACGTGAAGGAAGCTAGAGTAGTATGCTAGGACAGAAAAGTGTGGCGACAAATAGTTTGTAAACAGAGTGACAATAGAGTGAATGACGCCTGAAACAAAGACCTTGGATACTAAATGGGTCCAAATGGGGAACCACACATAACAATTTTATGAGGCGATCACCTGGGGTGATCGCTAGAGAGATTGATCAGCAACCTGAGTCGGAGCAGTGTTGCGGAATGAACGTGTCATTTGAATAAATAACACTAGAATTCCAGATCAATCTAAAATATCTATACCTAACACTTATATACCTATCTACCTTATACCTATATACCCACCATACACACTACTATTTTCCAACCGAGCAAGTCACGCCTACCCTGAAAGGGAAGCGGCTTGATGGTATAATACTATAATAATAATAATAATAATATTAATTGGCATTGCTAGATCATAAAAGGTCGTGGAAGGTACGTCAATAGCTCATTCGACCCTATCAATCGGAGCTACGATTCGTCCTTTAACACATTCAAAAAAATTGTATTTTCAAGCTCCTGGGGTCGAATTATATCGAAATATGTCAAAAAAGTAGATTTGAAAATTTAGGCCTTTACAAACGTCCCTCTATGAGGAAGCAAAATTATAATTTCACTTACCAATAAAATTGAAGTAAATTATGAAGATCAAGACAAGAGTACCGGTAGCGCGCCTCATTTTCTCTTTGGATAAATGAATTTGACTTCTATAATTTCGTAAAGGACAACTGATGATTTCTTAGTAATTCGACCCCCTATTATACTAGCGGCTCATGTATCATTTTGATTTATTTTTCAGAAATTTTATTTTACTTCGAAGATTGTATTTCGTCAAAATTACAAAGTATATATGTATATTTATCCACTTATCTGTTCATTATGCAAATAAGCGTACCGTGTAAATATTGCTTTTAAAACAGAATCATTTGCCACTAAAATATGTTGATTTTCAAGATAAATAAGACGCTCTTATCTTACCGATTTTACGAAAAACTTTTTTCGACAAAATTACGAGTATTAGAATTTAAAAAATTTCGGAAAAGTTTAAAATTGACAAAATGGCGGCGGCTTTTCTGAAAATATTTAAAGTCAATTTACTAAAAAATCCTAGTGTTTTATTCTTTTTTGATTTTTTTTTAGATTCCTCTCAATGTACAGTACATATATATTCCATGATACTCTGCCTTGTAATCGCGCCTTAAGGAGAAGAGAGATTTTTTTTGTCTGAAAAATGACAATTTACGTTTTTTGCCAAAACAACAAGAGATAGATATAAGTCAAAGAAACAAAATTTTTTTACAAGATATTTTTTTTCAGAAATACATACAACTAAAGTGGTCATGAAAAGTTCGTTTTTACAGTAAGATTACAATCCTAAAAAATTTCATTCAATTTTGTCGTTCTGAAATTATTTCTCTAATTTTTTCCTTTAAATCACCCTCGCAGAATGATGAGTTTTGGTCGTCTGGAAGCTAAAATTATTTTATTTTTCATGATTAATGTAAACATTTTTTCAAAGCAAATATTAATCATTTACAGAATTTGGAATTATAAAAAATTGAAATTGTTTAAAGCAGTTGAAAATTAGTTCAAAAATGCTTAAAAACAATTTACTTGTGTTAATTTTGCGCTAAATTGTCAATTTTAGTTTTTTGGGGCATTTGTGGGGCTCTATAAGGGGGGGGGGCATCAAAATTTAAATTAAATTAGCGGAAATTATTCGTTGGAGACTCCTCAACAAATTATAATGATCTCCCACAAGCTAACTTCAAACCCATAAACGTGAATGTCATTTTTCTGAAAACTAAAATTTTTCCATGGTAATCTTAAGGGATTTTCCGAGCATTTGCGCTACGTCTTAATATTAACTGTTTTGGCTCCAACTTCACGGGAATTTTTTTCGGGAACCTCGCAAAATAGGGGGAGTTCCTCTCCTCTGCCCCTCCTCTCAGTTCCCCTAATTACCTTCCCCTCATTTCCCACGACTTTGCTTAATTCATCTATCCTCATTTTCCCTCACATCCCCTACTTTCCCTCCCCTCATTTCCCACACTTACCCTCTCCTCACCTTCCCACCCTTCATATCCCCTCACTTCCCCTACTTTCTATCCCCTCATTTACCCTCAAGTTTTCCTACTTTCCCTCCCCTCATTTACCCTCACTTCTCCTACTTTCCGTCTCCTCATATCTCCTCATCTCCCATACTTCCTCTCCCCTTATATCCCCTCGTTCACCATACTCACCCTCCCTTCATTTCCCCTCACTTCCCCTTTTTTGAAAAATGTACGATGGACGGACACCCGACGGAGTCCGGAGTTTTTGAAAATATTCAAAGTTTTAATATTTTCAGAAAGACCAATTTTGATAATTCGCGCTTTTAATTGTTAAAATTCAAATACTCATAAATTTGTCAAAAATACTTTTTCAGCAAATCGGAAAGATACGTGTCATCCTATTGTATTTGAAAAATAACTTATTTCAGTGGCAAATGATTCTGTGACTTGAGAATGGACTGCCTGCCCGATTTGAAATAAATTTTGTCATTTGCGATTTAAAACTTGAAATAATTACAAAAGTTTTGAATGCACAATTGAAGTGGAGAAAGCTAAAATGTGCTATGTCCAATCAATCTGATTTTCCAGGAGAAACAAAAAATCTTTCTAGAGGGACAATTTACAACCAATTGAGTAAAGTGTTATGTTGTATGAATCAGTTTATTAACCATTGTTTAAAAAAGTTGATGGCTCTACATTCACATGTAATAATTGAATGGAAATATCGATGAATTTAGCACTGTTTAGCTTTCTCTGGGCTTATAAACAAATATAGTGCATACATCGTTAAGAAAATCATCTGAAATATATAGTTTGATTTATTTCATAAACAAATAACACTATTTGACAGAAAAAAGGAACATTATAATAAATAGTATATATATATATATATATATATATATATAGTATAGTATATATATAGTATATAATAGTAGTATATATAAATAAATAGTGTAAAAAGGAGAAAGTATGATTTTTGAAGAAAACTCAATTTTTGGTTCAAAGCTTTAAATTTCAAATTGCTCAATTTAAATTCTTCAAAATGGTAAATATTGGCTTTTAAAGACTCTTTATTTTTAGATGTTAAATCGGTGTCGTTCAACGTTAAAAAATGTATTAATAGATCTAATATGAGGAAACATAAATTTTAAGTGTTTCTTATTTGTAGAGTGTGTTGAAGCCTCGAATTATAATCTAATTTATATTTAAAGTTTAGATAAATTTGTGTAATTTATATCAATTTAAAGGTTACTGCCTTAAAATAGTTATGAAGATTCCGCTATAAGGAGTGATATAAATCATTCCGACTTTGTGAGTAACAAAATTTGTATGTATCATTTATGTATAATGAATCATCTTAGCTGAAAGAATAATTTATATTATTCTAAAGATGGCCTTGATAACAGGTACAGTTGAGCCTTATCAGAATTAATAGCAATAATTTTAGTTCATCGAGATCTCAATTTACGTAATACGAATACGAAAATTTTGATCCTAATTTAATGTGGTCAAGGATACCGCTATATGGAATTAAAAGTTGATTTGCGGTATGACTTTTATAGAACCTGTACATCGAAGTTGATTTTTTCTTCTATTCGAAGTAAAAATTAATAAGTCCAGATTAAAGTACGATGTATGTATGCATAATAAAGAAATTATATAATTATAACGATAAAATTGCAGTGTATTTTTCCACAATTTGAATTAAATTTTTCAGATTGTTTAAAAAAATAATTAGGAATAAAATAAAATTTTTTTTAAAAATATTCTTCACTGTTTGGGGCGTTCAATTATAATTGATGAATATGCCTTACTTAATTTTTTAATTTAAAGTTTATCACTTAGTATTTGATTGCAACAGTTTTCAAAAAATGTTCCACCTTCTTACAATTAGGGAGCGTCCATCAATTACGTAAGGCTTTCTTTTTAGGGAAGGGGGTCCAGAAAATCTTACGAATCTTTACTTGGAAGGGGGGGGGGGGGGAGTCCGAAGTATTTCTTATATAAGTTTCCTCTTTCTAATTATTTTTATTATTATTTTTTCTTATTATGTAATATATTATATGTATTACATACGTTCAATAAATATAGAATCGAAGAGTTAACCATGCTTGAAATCTAGTCTACACCTTTTATTAAATCTTGCGGAATCCCTGGAAATCTTTGCAATGCTTTAAAATCCCGATAATTCTTTTGAAAATTTGGTAAATTCCTTAGAATTTGTTAAATCATGGGAAAATTCCTTGAAATCCTTTCATATCCATGGATATCGTACATAATGTCTGTAAATAATTCCTTTGAAACGATTTGACTTCCTGTGAAATCTTTTTAAATTCTTGAAATCACGTGAAATCTTCAAAATCCCAGAAAATCCCTTATAATCCGTCAAAATCCATGTAAATCCCTTAAAATCTCTAAGAAAACGGTTAAAATTATTGAAATTGTCAGAAATATTTCGAAATCTTTGAAAACCCTTTAAAATTAATTGACATTTCTAACTTTGCTAACTTTGCAGGAGAATGATTCGTGGTAGGTTTCTTTGAAAAAAAAACAATAAAAAAAAATAAAAAAAATAAAAAACAAGAATAAAAAGAAAAAAACATACTCCCCATGATCCATTTTTAAAGTTAATGGTCCTGGGAAACCCCGACGGGAAAAATTAAGGTATGAATAGATTTTACTGTACATGTCTTTTCACTCTTGCCACTCTGGACTTGGCCATTTCGAGTCACTCACCTAACGACTTCCCGCTTTTTTTACTTTTAATAGCCATACTTATATCAAAATTGCGATCATATCTCTTTCTGAAAATTTATCATGTAAATCAAACCCAGAAATCAAAAACAATTTTTAAGCTTAATGTGGTTCTCCAATCACTGAAAACTTTTCTAGTCTTTAGAAAAACATTATTTTCATTAAAAGTTGTCCTGCATCAATAATTGAAACTAGCTGTGAATTCGATCTTGAGTGTTTCCACTTTGTTTGTATTTATAATTATCTGGTGCTCATTTCACGAGCACTTTGCTTCCCGTTCGCAAATGTATTTGCTTCCTCATAGAGAAAGCATTAGTTATTTTTTTCAATAATAGACAAACCAAAGTCTTCATTTTGATCAATTTAAAAATAAAAATTTACAAAAAATACAAAATTATAAAATAATACAAAAAATTTCCTAAACACAAAGACAAATCAGACAAATCAAATTTTGTATTCGAAAATAGAATTTTTCGAGCTGGAAAAGGGAAGAGAAAAGTTCTGTCGTACCCTATCCCTTTCCCAGCTTTATGATTTCTTTACAAAAATTGTCAAAATTATTCTATTTGAACATTTATGATCAGAAAGTCTTTTCTATTCATGCGTCAACTTTGAATTATGTCGATGAAAAAAGTTTTTCTGTTTGAAACAGATGATTAAAATATTATAAATGAGCGTAACTTCCTTAATGTTCAATAAAGTATCAATCGATTTGCCTCGAATCAAGGAATCTTTTCCGTTCTTCCATCAATTTTGAATTATGTTAGTGAAAAAAGTTTTACTATAAAAAACCGTGTTTTCAAATGTATGATATTAGTAAAAATTAGATTTTTCGAGTAAAAACAAAAACATAACCTCACATAATGTTCGTTTTTAATCTCTTTGGATTATTTTTTCAAATGTTTTTAATTCTTTGTAGATTAAAGATGACGGATATGTTACTTTGTGTTACCCTTTTTGAGATAATTAAACATTTTTATTAATGTATTTGTATTAAAAAAGTATAAATATTAATAAGTATTAACAATAGATTAATGAGATTACAATCAATTGAAATTTAGATTACTATACTATTATTAAAAGCATAAATTAAGATCAAAACGCAATTTCCACGCACGGTCTTATTCGGAGGTTCGCCCCCCGATTCTATGATGCGCGAAGTAGTGGGGGCAACTTTCGAACGAAGATTAGGAGAAGCGGTCTTATTCGGAGAGGGCTTATTCGGAGGTTGCACTGTATCATGTTTTATTATTTAGAATCGAAAATTTCTGCTGAACTTATTTGGAATTTGTGTAAAACGGAATTATCTGATTCTTCTTGTGATTAACATGATTGTATATGGAATTTAATATACACGCTCTTAACAGCGATTTAATATGCTTGATATTTTAATTTTAATATACATGGGTATATCAAATTTAATATTATTTTTAATAGTGTAGTTTTAGTAGGTAAGAAAAATGGGTGAGTTACCGACTGTCGGTAGTTTCTTAACAAAAAAATGTTATCGTATTTTTGGTAATAATATAATCGCAATGTTCAGCAATAAACAAACTAGTGTATTCAATGGAAAACCTCGCGAAAACGCCCAATCTGCCCAATCTTTTAAAATCCTTCGAAATTCCATGAATTATTTTGAAATATTTCGAAATCTTTTTAAGTACCTTTAAATCCCTTAAGATCTCCTAAAATCGCTTTGAGCCTTTTTTAATCTGCGAAAATCATTCTCAAGGATGTTAGTTAAATCCGACTTTGAATTTTTTTTATAGGTACGGCACTGACTCAATATATATTTTTTTCCCAGGCATTTGAGAACGAAAGAAAGAAAACTTGTGAAATATCCGGGGTTTTGCGAGATCCTCGAATCAATAAAATTTAGAAAAATTAAGCCTTTTGCTGCGGGAATCATTATTTTTGCGGAAAATAATAATTTTTGGAAAGGGAGAAATCTGCAGAGAGCAGACGACACCATTTTAACGGTGAGAACCGTTCGCAAATTTATTTTTTTATTCACAATTTTGACATCATAGAAGCATTCTCAGAAGTCATCACGTATTCGAAGACCCACGACTTGATGATGGTGAACCTAAACTTTGCGAAATACCTCCCGAAATGGAGAAAAAAGGGTAGAAAATTTACATGTCCTGTGTGTGTCAAGACCATGAGACTGTAGTTGTAATTAGCAAACAAAGTATCCAGGCTAGCTGTCTAGAGTTTCCCGTGTGGAAAAATTTCGTGGCTGTCTTAAGTAGGGAGATCGGCAGGCTAGTCCGAATCTAGACCGTCTACTTAAGACGGTCTGACAGGCTGCTGGCCTTGGCCCTCTCAGACGGACTCGATTGAAAAATTTTCAAAGTG
>CAKNYM010053107.1:519813-540451 GCA_932195095.1 Andricus curvator
CATACGGTCATATAAAATGCAATGGATTCAGATGTTAAAGAATCATAATTTATTTGTCATAACCGACGTACGTTTCGACCTAATTGCAGGTCTTCTTCAAAGGTAATTATCACCTGTAGTGATGTTGATAGATCCTTAACACATTTCAATTTTATTGTATTCTCTTAGTTTATCCACATTACGGTTTTAATATTAAAAACTTAGTCTTCATTTAAATAAAACTTTATTTGTCCTTTTATTAATATATTTCGTCAAAATTGAAACCTCAAAATTTAAAGAGGCTTCAATATTCAGTAGTAACTACATTTTAGAATGAATTGTTGTGTTTTGTACAGACAAACCATATACTATCAATCTATGAATGATGAATGATGAATAACTATGTTATTTAAAAAACGGTCGAAGAAAAATTCGCTGTGAGGAAATACTCCAATGCACTGAATATACATATACATATAGAATTTGAATATAAATATAAAACTTATTTAAAAGGTTGATAAACCTTTCTAAACTTTGAACCAAAGCAATAATTGACGTAGAATATGTTGGCACCTATTTCATTTTTTTTTTTATATCATTTTTATTCACTCAATCTGGATTTGAAAGCCCTTGTGAATTGAGATGAGATCTCTGATGTTACTGGTAGTTTCTGCCTCTAAATGTGGATAGAGGAAACCAGTACGAGGTGGATACGAGTACGAACGGAATAATCGGAAAAAGTGACTGGGTCTTGAAGCAAAAGTTCTACAGTATTTTTTAATGAGTAGCAATATTAAAAAATAATTTTATAACTAGCTTTCTCACCACTTGATTGCTATTTTAAAATTAAAAATTAAAAAATGTTTTTTTCAAATGGGGACGAAAATTTTTTCCGCTGACAGATTGTCATTTTTTAAGGGATTAAATTGCTCTCACCATTCCTTCACTTGTTCCTCCGATTCTTCAAACTCTTGGCTTCAAAACTTTCTGATGATTAATTCTCTTAGTTTTCATCGGAAATATATTTTACGTATTTTTATAAAAAGTGGCATTCGGCACGAGATAAATAAATTGTGTACAGGTTAGGATTGGGTATCAACTTTGAAATAAATAAGCAAGTCGATGAGTTTTACCAACATGATCAAATAAAATTATTCGAAGCTTTTTATCTGTGATAGTTAGTAGCAATGACTCTCATGGTTGAATGTTAAATGCGACACAGTGTGGAGCAGGTACAATGTTGATAATATACTAAAAATAAAATGTGTCTAAAATGGCTTAAAATGTGAATATTCACCTTGTACCAGAAGAGTACCATCTGAATAAAATGGCAACACATTACAAATGATAAAATGTACGATAAATGGCTAATGTAATTCATGTGATGGCATTGCTATCTTTTAAATTAATGTTTCAGGTTTAATTTGGTAAATAATACTTTCTCCACTTGTTCATAATTTATTACTTTTATGACTTAAAGTTTTTCTATCCACCTCGTACTGGTTTCCCCTACCTCACGACATTGGTATGTAATCTCCTTCAAACTTGTATGATCATTTAGGGATCCATTTACAACAAAGGCCTTTGATCAAGGTGACGTGCTTACGCAACCCCTATGTATGTGTAAGTGCACACTTACACAATGTGTATTCTATAGATCGGTTATAGGTTTAAACACAGGCACTCCACGATATTGGTGCCAGAGTGAAAATCGTATTTGCACGAAGTTGCCACTGTTTGAAGTCACACTGACATCAACGTCTTTGAAATGTCTTCGGCTTCGCTCACAGCTCAAGTTTGAAATGAATGCAGTAGTTGTGTTCAATGTCTGGGCAAATTTCGCGACAATCTTGCATCATTAGGTTGGTCCAACAATTTCACTTTCAATTTTTAGTGATTGGCCCCTCCCCCCCCCCCCCTCCTTTAATTTGTTCGTTTTCCGGAAAAAGAAATTCCATATGTTTTTTAAATCGGTCAACATTAACCCGTGCCTCCTACACAACTGAGCTCCATAAGTATAGCGAGCTGAGGCATGAAGTAAAGATAATATGGAGGAATGTGAAACATGCTTCTATCCATCCTATTGTGATTTTAATGTGATCTGTGTAAATTTTGACCTGTCCAGTTTTCGTTAATTCTAGACGTTTTGAGAGATCCTGAGTCAGAAAAAATGGCTTTTACTAACATTTCTGTCTGTCTTAAGTCTGACGACACTAATATTTGTGGTTTTAGCCATCAATTACTGCTAATAATGATTATTAAAAAATAAGCAATAAAATAATAAATATAAAAAAAATAAAGACTGAAATTTTCTTTATTTTGCTCAAACTTGCGCGCAGATTGTTTTTAACGAAAAATAATGATGACTGGGATAAAACCTCTTATTCGTTGACATTATGCCAGGTGCGGACTATAACATATCTACCGAATAAATAAGAATATCTCTTTTACCGACGGTGATGGAATAATGTTTCATCTATCAGAATATCAAATTTTCTTGCGGTATTTCAAATGATGTTGCAAACGATATATTCCGACCAGCGAATCTTCCATTATTTTCATGTGAAAACTGTTTTCTACACAATTTATCTTTTGCAACATAAACTTTCAAGATTTGCATTCATTTATTTTTTATTATTTTCTATTATTTTTCTTACAAAATTACTTATTTAATGCAAAGAAAAGTTAAAATGGTTAAAGAATAACGATGTTATTATATTTTAAATTTATTTATTTAAATATATTTATTTTAAATATTTAAATATTTAAATATTTTAAATATTTATTTAAATATATACAAAGACGCATTTGTCCCCATGGTTGTCTCTGTCCGGCCTACCTTACTATTACATATTTTTTTGATAGATCAAAGCACAGTGTGTTTATACCGGAAATCAGTGACGCTTCCCGCAGAAAGGGAAAGAGTGCGGAATACACTTGCTCTCTGTAAATGCGATCGCATCGGCACTTGACGGATATGATATTGCCGGAAATAGCCACGCGATTTCCCGTACTGCAATCCATGCGGGCGTAATGTCGAATACAAATGGGATATGGATACACTGGCACACGGTACGGCAGTAAATTATGCAGTTGGTTTACACGCGTGCAAACCCCAAGCCGTGTCTGTTTACGAATAATCGGGCGGATACACTCCGGGGTAAATCGTTCCACTTGCACACGGGGTAAGAAGCATGATTTATGTTGCGCGACAAACAGGCCGATCCTATACTCAAAGAAACTTGAAACTCACAAAAAAATCCATTAAACTACCATAGAATGCAAAATTTACCCTATTAATGCACATTTCATATTTAATTTGTTTCGTTTCTTTCCTTGAATATAATTAAAATAACAAACCTAAGGCTACCCACACGGCCACTTAAGTCACTTTTTAGTTACTTAAAAAAAGAAGTCACTGTTTTTTGAGGAAAAGGTTACTTTAGTCACATTTCTCCATCTCATTTTAGATTTTATCTAACAAAAAATAAGTAAATCTAAGTAATTTATGTATGGAACTTATATATACTCTCTGAATCGGAATCAGCGATAAGTATACTGATGATTCAGATTAAGAGAGTATTTATCTATAGTATGAAAATTCTATTCAATATTGAAACTTAAATTATTTTAATTTACGATTTTCTGATTTTCTAGTTTCTATTATAAAGCATCACACTAAATCTGAAGGTATACATTTTATCTGCAACAAAATGATCCAAGAACAAGTCGACAAAGTCTTTCCACAAGTCATTCAATAACAAATCCAACAGTCTTTTGTTTCTTTATATTGATACAGATTTTCGTATGAATTGAATGCCGTTGCAGCAAAAAAGATACCTTCATATTTAGTGCGCTTACAGCATAATTTTCAAACATGTTGTGACTTAACTATAATAAAAGTCATTGTTATTTGAATTTATATTTATCAGATTTTTTAAATTACTTAATTTTTATTTAGAAATTTGATTTTCAGAATGCAAAGGTACAGAATAATGTCACATTTATGTGCATTATAGAATAGAGAAAAACTCAAATTCTACAATGTAAAATTGAATTGAATCAAATCAGATTTGATTTTCAGCAGTCTTTAAACTTTTAAATAACATGTGCGAAAAAATGATTAGATTAGATTAAGCTTTGGCACACTTCTTTAAGGCCTAGAAGAAAAGAACAAGTTCGTTACCCAGCTATTTTGGATGAAAATTTAAAAAATTAGAGCATTTTCGAAATTTTTGAGAACTTTGTTTTCAACATGTGAAAATTCTATATCCAGATATTTATAGTATTTGCCAATTCGAACCATTTATCTTCAACACTTTTTTCAATAAAAGAAAAATTATCAGAGTTATGGCATTTTCAAAATAAAAAAAAACTAACGAAAATGAACGTTTAAGCCCAACAACGCACGATATGAAAAAATTTCAGACAAGAAGAACGTTCCTTTTTGAAAGCCCTACAAGATTATTATAACAACTTTTTTAATTTTGTTGAAAAATCGAAAATTCATATTTTGATCGCACCAAAAATAATAAAAAATCAACAAACTCGATTTTGCGGTCAAACTGCGAAAAAAAATGGATAGACAAAAATTGTGCACCCAAAAAAGATCTACAAATTCGCTTCCAATCACTTCTTGATTTGACGCGTAGATTTTGTTTTATTTGTAAAAAAACAACATTGAAAAGAAAAAAAAGAAAATTTTTGGATAAACGACACAAGCTACAAAAAAAAAATAAGACAAAATTTGTTTACCCAAAAAAGAGCTACAAATTGGTTGGTAATCGTTTTTTGATAAGACGCGTATTTTTTGTTTTAATCGTGGAATATGAAATTACAAACCAAAAAATTAAATTTTTGGACACAAAGGCACAAGGTACAATACAATGCTTAGTAACAAAATTGTACTAAAATTAGATCTGAAAATTGGCTTTTAACTTTTTTTTCTCACGAGACACGTGATGAGAATATGTTCGTTAAAGCCGAAGAGGCTTTAACAAAAGAGAATTCATAATCACTAAACTTCAGTTGTCAATGGTTTGACCTTTAACTTTGAAAGTCCTATGCACAAAGGGGGATGTGCAATGACTGAGCGCGTAGAGCGAGGTAAATACATTATCGAGCGCGAAGCGCGAGATCCAACAGTTGCGCGCCCTAGGTGCGCTCAAACGTGTTAAAACATAATTTTCGTTAATTGTTTCCCAATAAAGTTACTTTTAATTCAATTCAATTTTACATGGTAGAATTTGAATTTTTTCTATTCCATAATGTACATAAATGTGACATTTTTCTGTACCCTTATTTAGCTTGTCATCAAATTTATTATACAAATTGTCTGCACATTACTTGTGAAATTTATTTCAGCAATTGTGACCTTGGTATTCACCCCCGAATTCAGCAATAGAATGCCATTTAATTTTGCAAATGCAAGCTGGTGAAATAAATGTGTAATGGAATCGAAATTTTTGAGTAGATAATTGTTTTTATTCACATCATAGACCTCTTTTTGTATGAACAGGAGTCACTTTTATTCACTTTTTGTGCTTAAAATGAGTCACTTCTAGTCACTTTTTATCTTAAGTTAGCCAGTTTTTCCACTTTTTTCGAGTAAATTAGTCTGTGGTATCCCTGAATTAAAACTCGATTAGTCAGCTTTTGATACTTAAAAATACTTAAATCAGCACGATTAAATTATAAGCTGAATATTTATATGCAGTAATAGTATATATGATTTGGTTCCAGAAGAGGAAAACCTTAAACTAAAGGTTATATTTGTATGCTCGAAAAGACGAAACGTTAATCAGGCTCAACGTTATTGTTAATGAATAGGATCCATCCGAGTTGTACAGAGCCAGCCGAATGTCTGACATGGTGAATAATTACACACGTCAAAATGTTTCATATTCTTGGCACTCTCTGTTCTAGGCTTCTATCTCAATTTCATTTATCCTCATGTAAGTACATGAGATCTCTCGTGTGTTTCGAGTTTATTGTTTAGGTTCCACAGTTTGTTTCTTAAATTCAAACATTTATCTCCTGGTTTTTAACAATAATTTATTTATGTAAAATTAAACCATTTTCAACATTCTAAAATGTTTTGTTATAATTAGGTATGAATTAAAAGGCTAATAAAAAATTAGTCTTATTCCTTACGTGTAAAGGACTTGGACGATCTATGTAGAGAAGAACGTTTTAGTTCGACACGATTATTACTTATACTTCATTTGAGTATCGAAATTTTTGTCGTGAAAGATGCAGAGTTAATTTGGACCCTGAATCAGAAAAAAGCGAATATCTGCTAAACTAGAAACGACCATAAGGGGCCGTCGATAAACTACGTTACAAATTATGGCAATTTTTTATCTCCCGGCCACCCTCGATGACGTCCCATGTTTTTTCTTTGCTTCTTTCCCCCACCCCCTATGTAACGTAGCCGTAGGCTCAAGACTCAAAACACAGGAAGTATGGTGAATTTTCAACCAAAAAAGATTTTCTACTAAAAGAGATGAATTTTCAACCCAAAAAGACGTATTTTCAACATAAAAAAAATAAATCTTTAACCACATAGTTACAGTAACAATCAAATAGTTGAGCTTTCAAGCTAAAGGGGCGATTTTTGAACCAAATAGTTAAATTTTCAATCCAAAAAGATGAATTTTTTTGAAGACAGTTGCATTTTCAACATTAAATTTAATTTTCAACCAAGAAAGATGACTTTTGTACCTTAAAAGATGAATTTTCAATCCAAAAGAACCAATTTTCAAGAAAACAGTTGAATTTTCTGCCCAAAAGTGACTTCAAGAAAATAATTCAATTTGTAACAAAATGTTTGAATTTTGACCAAATAGTTGAAGTTTCAAGCTACAATGATGCATTATTAACAAAAAAGTTAATTTCCAAGCAAAGAGTTCAGTTTTAAACTAGAAAAAAACGAATTTTTAACAAAGCAGTTCAACTTTCAACCAAGTAGTTGAATTTTTGACCAAAATAGATGAGTTTTTAACAAAATAGTTGCATTTGCAACGAAATAGTAGAAATTTTAATCAACTTGGCAACATATTATGAAGGGCCCTACGGGCTTTTTACATATGTTCATATTAGTACTTTACCATTGCTAATTCACATAAGGCAGAAAAAGATTATCCCCAAACATTCTTAATTTTGTTAATTTTCGGTTTGATGATCAATTACACAGGGCCACAAAATGAAATCAAAAAGTCCTCCAACCAAACTAAGTGGAGTATACGTTTTCGGGTCCGCTGATCACGAATCCGTGGCCCCTATGACCCCTACACGTCTGGATCAAGGTCATTTGAAGGTCAACTTCGTTAATTCGAGAGATATCATCTTTTTGACCTCAGACTCTGAAAGAGAGAGCAATTTTACGTACGGATATAGTTTTATCCACGGGTCCCAATGACTTCTAGAGGTCAAATGAAGGTCAAAAACATTCTTTAGAAATGAATTAGGATATGAACAATGCTACAACAATTAAAATGATTTCTGTTTCTCAACAATAAAAATATTTTTAAACTAATAGGTGCAGACTTAGAATTAATTTTAAAGTATTAAAAACTACCTCTATCTAACTTAATAATTTTATTAAAGAAATTCACTATATATATATATATATATATATATATATATATATATATATACCATTAAACCATTTCCCTTTCAGGGTAGGCGTGACACTACCCGATTCGGGTAGTGTTTCTAGGTTTTTCTTGTAGTTATAAATAACTACAAGTGTGGGCTCACCACACCCACGATGTGCCAACAGCACTCATGTCAGTATTCTTGAATGGTCACCCATCCAAGTACTAACCGCATCCAACGCTGCTTAACTTCAGTGATCTGACGAGAACTGGGGTTTTCAGCGTGGTATGGCCGTTGGTAAATTTTGGTAAATAAAATTATATGCAAATTATGTAATTTGTTACATAACAAGGTTAATTAGTTTGAAATTGTGTTTCTTATAATCTTTTTTGAAAATCAATTTATAATTAAAAACCTCACGTGATCGGCTTAAAAAAACCCCACCCCCCTTTCCGTGTCACGTGATTTATGGACGTCCCTAAAGACAGTTTCGGGGGTTGCCTTGCACTGGCCTTTTCGCTAAATCGGTTTCCTCGAAACATAAACAGTCAGGGCCGCCTGAAACTTTTCCAATTGGAATTCAAAATATTGCGCAATATACTCGCCTGAGTACCCGCCCACAGCGCCTTTCCACTACGCTGCTGGTGTTTTTCATGCAAGGTTCGCAACCGGCTCTCGCCCTGCCCGCTGAGAAACTGCGTGGGCCAGGAATTGGTAAATCGGACGGGCTTCCATGGGACTTCTAGTGTATATATTGGAAGATGCAGATCAGTGAAGGTAAAAACTCGTTTTCTTAAATATCTCCGTTCGACTGCATTTGATTTGAAGATTGAGTGTTTGCAGTCGAATCTTAGGCGATTTCAATTTGGGGAAACTATCTAAGTATCTGTCTTGAATCTAATCCACCTGGCACTGAGTATATCCATCACGGGACGAAATCTAGATCCAAGCAATCCTCTTCGATCAGATTTCGTGGACAGTCGGCAAAATCTATTGCATTAAGCTCTTTAGAGTTGGTCACCGGGTGAACAGGAAGATCTAATTTGCCGTCGGGGTTGTTGCCGCTAACGCTCACTAACGTTCTACCATTCCAAAGTCCATTACGGATTCCGTGGAATTATGCCGATTAGCCGGGATCCCGGAATTTACACCAGACTAACGCTCAATACCTACCGCGGCGAAATCTCATCTCGAGGAAATAATTAAAACCCATGCCTACTCATACTATCTGATATCACATGCAAATTTACTCTCGTTTAACATGATGCTCGGGTTACACTTTTGTTTAGCGATCTGAATCTGTCAAAGTGGATATATTAAGTCCTCACAGAAATACGAACATTTTAAACCCCTCTAATTTTCATTGATGCTTATTCATTTGTAATATTATCTGACTTTAATTCTGCTCATAATTAATAATTGAATTAAGGTAATTCTCGCGTCAGTCTGAATTAATAATATTATTATCATACAATTAAGCCAAGTCCCTTTCGCGGTAAGCGTAAATCACTCGCTTCTACCCTCGTTACACTACCGAGGATCAAGGAATTCATATGGGAAGAGTGAGCAAGGGAAGTATAGTAGGAGGTATAAATTTCAGATCAATCTAGAATTACCGTGTTGCTTATTCAAGCAATATGTTTGTTTCGCAACACCGATCCAACACAGGTCGCTGACCAATCTCTCTAGCGATAACTCCGGAAGGAGAGCTTCACAAAGTCATAATACGTCAAAGATCACACAAAAATACGAAAACTGACTGATAATCTCATAGTAAGATCCACATTCTTTACTCTAGTCACATGCACTATGAAAAGCTCACCACGACAGCATTAGTATCTAAGATCGTTTGTTTGAGGCGTTTATCACTCCACTGACATTCCTCATCACACATTTCATATAAAATATTTTTCTCCATACTGTAAGAATAAAAGTATTTTAATAAAAGACATATTATTAAAAGTATATAGCTAATCAAATATTGCTCTAGTTATTAAATCAGTTTGATAAATAATATTTTTTGTTAAAAAAAACCTAAAAAGATGCTTCTGAGTATTAAAAGAAAAGAAAGAAACTTTTGCCTGGCCTACATTGTCTTTAAATGATAAAAATAAGTGCATCAACATCATAATAATGAGAATAAATTATTATATTACTGACCGGCTTAACGACTTTTCTCTTCTTCTATTTCTCTGAAGCATCAACTTAAGTTTTTTTTTAAATAAAATCAAAACCTTCAACACAAATAAATAAAATATTAAAATTCATGTAGATACTTGGCGGGGGTTTTTCATACATCGTATTTTTATCGAGATTATTTTATAAATGAAAATATAGTATTTTTGAGTTATTTAAATTATTCCATAGAAATTTAAAATTCATTATACTTTGAGAACAAGGTCGAGGAAAGTCAAATAAGGAAAATTTACTAAAATAGTTTAATAAAAATCACTAATTCTTAAATCCATCATTTAAGATTACTTTTGAAGGTAATAAGAGTAACAAGCAGTTCGAATTGCAGAAGGAGGAAAACGTAATATAAATGTAATATTTAATATGGGTTATTTTTTTAGAAAAATATTTTCTACAACATTTATATGGTGTCCAGTGGTCCTTAAGTCCTTGAAGTCCTTAAAGTGTCCTTATATTTTGGCTGTCCCTAAAAAGTCCTTGGATGTTCTTGAATTTTACGCAATGTCCTTGAATTTTTCGTATCCTCTCGAATTTGATCTTATTTCAAAATATTATTAGCAACTAACCTAAAAAAATGTACCTCAGTTTCGCTAAAAATTACATGTATACATTCGAGCGTAATGATAGTTTTTTTTCAAACCGATTCAAATAAAATAAATACGGTTGTCGAAATGAATATTGTTTTGTATTTCGCGCGCGAGATGATGAGTTTGATGGTGACCACTACAGAGTTGGTATTAGGTTTTGATGAGAGTCTGAATAAAATCAGCCAAAAAAAAAAACAGATGAACATCGTCTTCCGGTTTTGGAACGAGGCTAAAAACAAAGTAGCCACAAGATATTTTACATTCGCGTTCTTGGGAAAATTATCGACCCTTGATCTACTTGAAGCAGTTAAAAACAGCGTGTCTACGGAAGCATTGGCGAATGTTATACAAATCTCGATGGACGGTCCAAACGTTAACATAAAATTCGCCGAAGATTTCCAATCGGATTTGAACGAAGTCTTGAAAAACCAAACGTTGCTCGATCTCGGTCCGCGTGGTTTGCACATGGTGCATGGAGCTTTCAAACCCGGGTTCCAAAAGACTGAGTCGGAACTTATCGATTTCTTGAGAGCTGCGTACAATCTATTCAAAGACGTTCTATCTCGAAGAGCTGACTACGCCACTGCATCAGGGTCTACAATATTCCCGAAAAAGTGTTGTGTTATACGGTGGCTCGAGAACGTGCCAGTTGTACAAACGGCACATAGTATTTTGCCTCATCTCAAAAATTACGCCGATAGCGCAAAAAAGAGAAAACGAGACCAACGTGCAATAGCTTCATGACTGTTTGTGACTTAATCGATGACAAGCTCTTGCCTGCAGAACTGGCCTTCTTCGAATCCGTAGCTGTTCAGTTTGAACCGTTTTCGAAAGAATTTCAGTCCAATAATCCTTTGACGCCATTTCTGTATGGCGATCTGCTGTCGCTCACGCATAAAATTATGCAGAAATTTATCAAGCCAGACGTATTAGGCAAACACAGCGTTACGGTTCTGGACTTGAAAGACAAAAATAATCTTCTATCACCGCAACACATCAAGGCCGGGTATGCTCCGCAGGATGTTCTCAATGGATTGAAGGATCTGTCGAGTATCGAGAAATTGAAGTTCAAAGACCAGTGTCGTGAGTGCTACCAAGCTCTCGCCGTGAAGCTGCTTGAAAGATCGCCACTCAAATTCTCTCTGGTGAAACGTCTTTCGTGCTGGAGTCCTTCGATTATCCTTCTCAAAACAAACATCGCACATCAGAGATGGGCTATTGCTTTACGTAAACTCGTAGAAAATAAGCAAGTTTCGGGTTCTGTAACGGACGCGGTTGATCTCAAATTCCATCAAAGTTCCAAAGAAACTATACGAAAGAGCGCAGATGCGCTCCTCCGAACGAACGTCGATGTGCTTGGAGCATTTCTGGATTAAAATAATTAACGCTCATGGTCCGGAGAACTATTGCAACTTGTTGCTATTCGTAAAAAATACTCATTTCATCGCACGGCAAGGCAGCTGTAGAACGAGGATTCTCCGTTAACAAAGAGTGCGTGTTTGAAAATCAGCACGAACAGTCGTTGATAGCACAGCGTATCATTATTGATGCAATCGTTAACATAGGAGGTTTAAAAAACTTCACGGTATCAAAGCGTCTAATTCAGTACGCACGAACTGCAAATTCGAAATATAAGGAAGCTTGCATTCAGCAGAAGAACGTTGAGCATGATAAGGACAAGGATTTCCAGCAAAAAACGATCTACAGCCGCTATGATAGAGCTGGGCAAGAAGAAAGCCAAAATCATGGAAGAAGCCTTGAAAGAATCCGCCCGCATCGGAGCAGAAATACTGAAAGAAAAAAATCCGAAGCGTTGATTAAAAAACAGAATCGCTCACACCAAATATTCGTTACCAAAAAATTATTAGATATAAGGAATCTGTGATTCTGTAATATATAGTCTTATGTTCTGAAAGATGAATATGTAATATTTATTCACGGCTTCATCTTTTTTTCGGGTTTTATCAAACAACCTGGTGTCCTAAGACAACCTGGAAGTGTCTTTGAAATTTTCTGAAAATGTCCTTGAAATGTCCTGGAATTTCGTACGGACCTTTTATTGGACACCATGATTTACTTAAAGTATTTTTTCATAATATTGATAGTTTAGAAGCTATAAATGCAAAAATTTCGCGTGTATAATTTTTAAAATTAAAAAAAAGTGATTGAAAGTTGTTTATTTAGAACAAACCATTGTTTTTCATGACTTTATTTAACTCAATATAGTGTACGCATGTCCATTAAATGCATTTCTACAAGATTTTGAAACATTTAATGGACCGCCATCTTTGACGCCATTTTTCTAAGGGTTCCCCAAACTTGAAATTAAAAAAAAAAAACATATTCCTTTTCAGGACATCGCAAACTATCGGTATGAACCAAAAATAGCGACTAGAAAGCGATTGATTATTTTTAGAACGGGCTCAAAAAACGTCCTAAGTCAGTCCGAATAACGTTCCTTAAACATACAATGTTCCAGAGATGTTTTAAGGACGTATTTGAAACATAAAACGTTTTCAGAACATTATTTGGTCTGACTTAGGACAGTTTTTAAAACGTTCAAATGACGTCTTTTGACTTGTACGTCCAAGGAACGTTTTTAGAACGTTCCAATTACGTTCTTAAATTTCGTGCCCACTGGGGAAATAAGGAGTGATCCGCTCGTCTACGAAGGTTAGGACCCTACACAGAAAAAAATAAAGTTTCATTTTGAAAAAAGAAACGGCTTCCAGATGTACTGAAACAAAATTGAAGCATAATTGGTTCATATTGAGCAATACGAAATATAGAAAGCAATTCAATTGTTTTTTCAGTTTTGACATTGATCAAGGGAGCGAATATAACTGAAGTTCAAAATGGGTAAGAAAATGACCTGAAACAAAACAAAAACCCTAGTTTTTTCTGCAGAGAATCTCATTTTCTGATATTTTTATTTTACGCTGCGCCATAATATAGGAATTGACAGATGAATATGACAGGGTGGGATTGCAAAACCGCATCAATATAGAGTCTCTCTCCATGGGCATAATGCGCTTAATTAGCCTCATTCAATTTCTGGCTGAGGTGGGTTTTGATGAAACCCACCAGGCCTAATAATAACCAATCTAGATTTTCCGGGGTATGTTGATCGTGCCAAGGTAAATTTTGGTCGTGCCTCAATAGCTTCTGCTGGCCAGCATGATAGCGTTATTATATTATTTCGCTAATGTTATTGCTTGGCTATGGTATATATGGTATACGCCGTCCAATTAATAATGCGGTGAAACGTCGGCTACCCCATGGACAAAGACTGGTTGACCACGATGCTATTCGATGGTACTCAAGCGACTCGACGGCACGCGAGCGATTTCTACTCGTTTAAATGGATTATTATTCGATTAAATTGATTAACACGCCATCAGGACGCACATGCGTTGCTTTACGGTCACCTAATTACTTCTCCATTTGAGCCTGTACTGTACATTTTCAAAAAAACAATAATTAAATCGTCTATTTCAGATAATGTTATTCATTATTTTCTAACAATAACAACCATTTCTCGCGTTTTGGGAAATGAAAACAATTTGTTGAAAGTTTTTCAAGTTGTTTATCAATACGTGCTACACTGGAACCGCGTTTATATCCGCTCGCACTCATATCCTCCCTCGCGTATATCCCTCTTTTAAAAACCGTTTATTAATCAACATAGTTTACATGTACATTTGTATTATATTTATATTTATATGATATTCTGCGTGCGTTAAATACTTAACTTATCAGAATGTTTATAATTTGGTGTAGCTTAATTTTATATTATAATGTATCATTTGTCAATTTTGTTTTGGGTAAAAGGTTGTTGGGAAAAATCCCATTTGATTTTTATTTTTATACTTGAAACAAACTAAATCTATTACGTTAAATCTAAAGCTATATACAGTTGGAATTGTCGCGTATATATAAAAAAAGGGGTGGGGATGAGGGGGCCCTAACCATCGCCCTCTCTTGTGAGATCCAATGCACGGGAGTGGGCGGATGGTGCGGCGAAGCCGCGCCAGTAGAGTTTCGAGTCGGGTAAATTACCCTGGTAACGTACGGTGATATTGGTAACTTACCGGGTAACTTACCCGACGTTCATTCTCGGCGAGAATTTATGAGAATTTATTTCTTTCTCCTTTCAAACTTCCGTGAAGCGCATTTGAGCACGTCAGAGCAAAAGAAAGACTCCGCAGAGCCGTGAGGAAAGACGAGACAAGTACCGTTAGAAAGAGAAACTCTTACGCAGAATGCCTGAAGAGTAAGACAGCGCAACGATAATTGTCTCGTTTTTCCTCTCGACTCTGCGGAGTCTTCCTTTTGCTCTGAGGTGCTCATTTCTAACAACTACAACTTTGCTTTCATTATCCATTTTCTAAATGGATAAATAATAATAAATCCATTTGCTACATTATTTTTATCTTGAAAATGCAAGTACAAAACGTAAATTCTTATTGCGTCCAGCCATTTCCATTTAGAAAAATTTCGATATGAATCGTGCCTGGCTAGAAATACTGTATACCATTAAGCCATTTCCCTTTCAGGGTAGGCGTGACACTACCCGATTCGGGTAGTATTTCTAGGTAGATAGTTTCTTGTAGTAAATAACTACAAGTGTGGGCTCACCACACCCACATGTGATTTTCAATATATTGTTTAAAATAACAGTAGGAATTGCCAGAATGCAATCAAATATTTTTTATTTAGTGAACCAAAGAAAAATTTCCAAAAAATATAGAAACTGCGGTATTATTGTATTCAGCTTTTTTTCAAATGCCTAGAGGTGCTAAGAACGCCTTATCTTCAGTTTAAAAATATGACATAATTTAGTTTAAATAAAAAACTTTACTGAATGTTACATATGTGAACAGTTTTTGAAATAAATAATTATTGCTCATTTGATTTAATTATTTCAATTACTTATATTTATTCAAATGTAATCATTTTATTTTTTGAAATTTGTGCAATATTGTAAGACAATTATACGGAGTGTTCTGGAAATTTTCTAAATTTATCATTTTAATGCTCACAAAGTTTTTCATATTTTAAATGTACCTAAATGGGTGCTGTTTATAATTTATTCTATAAGCATAAATATTATCTAATTAATGAATTTTTTAGATGTTAAACGGTTATTGACCACTGTGAATGAATATTCAAGATGTTATAGTTCATTTTCGAACATTTGGTGTATTATTTATAATAACAAATATTGAAAAAATATACCAAATGATCGAAAATAAACTGTAACATCCAGAACATTATCTAATTACTTTTTAAAATAAGAAAAAAGCATTATAATTGAATATTCTCATAAATTCTTCATAAATTCTCGAAGCTTCGGTAACATACAGGTATGTTACCGATAATATTACCGGATTTTAAATTACCGAGAATTTAAAAACTCTACGCGCCAGTCGCGCACTCGCGATTTATGATCTCCGCAAAGAATGATTGGACTGGAAGAAGTTGTTGTGCTTTGCCGGAAGAGGCAGTACGCACAGATAGGCAGTACCACGTGACTAACCGAGCCAATCAGCCGTTGTTAATGGGAGAATTCACCGCTCGTTAGGAGGTGCCACCGAACTTAAATAAACGGCCGCGTAATTCAAAATCAAAGTAAGCAAAGTAAAGTTTTTAAAAGAAAATTACAAAAAATGAGCGAAACAAAATATGAAATTCCGACTGTAGCTTAATAAAAAAGGTGAACTGCAAAGTTGAAAAGTATTATGGAAGAAGAAACGAAAGATTAGGTAGGAAGGTAAGTTTTGACCAACAGCAGGTAAGGTAGATTGTTTACTGTCGTTCAAAACTTACCTCTCTAACAAACCTTTCTTTTTCCTTTTCAATAATACTTTCCGACTTTGCAGTTTAATTTCTGATGAAGATACAATCCACTTTTCATATGTTTTCCACTCCTTTTTTTATAATTTTCTTTTCACAACTTTACTTTGCTTAATTTGATTTCGAATTTAGCGGGCACTTATGTAAGTTCGCTAGCGCCACCTAGTGAGCGGTAAACTCTCCCATTAGGTATTTTCACTTTAACCACCAGCTAAATTCACTTCGTTGAGTGCTGAGGGGAAAACAATGGACCAAATGCATAGGACAAAACTTTATTTTGGACTGAATCCCAAGCATTTGATCCATTGTTTTCGCCTCAGCAGTTAATGAAGTGAAGTTAGCTGACTATGAATTGAAAATGCCTAATTTTCCCTCTGCTGAAGATCAGTGGTGGGATCCCCTCCCGGGAGAATATAAGTGAATGTTTACGTTCTCGACAGGCGGATATAAACGCGGTTCCAGTGTATTTTTACTCGCAAGTTAATTTATTGAGAAAAAAATGCTTGCGAGTAAATTTAAAAAAAAAATTATATTCTTTTATATGTTATCAAATTAATATCGAACAACTTTCGAAAAGCTTATATTTTTAAACGTAGTACAATTTTGAGATATTTAAATTGGAAACTTAAGTCCCGTAGAACTGCGGTTGAAAACCTATTGTACTATATCATTATTTTAAAACCCCGCTGACAGAAGTCTATTCATGGGTCACCCTAGCTGCTTAAGTATAATTTAAGACCTTTAAAATGAGTACATGTACCACCAGCCGACTTAGAATCATTGTATGAATTTAATCACAAACAGTGATAACCCGGGGGCTGCATCCAACTTTATTAGAAGTACTCGCATTTGCCTGGAAGTTTGGCCAGGGGAGACGAAAACTACAAAAAACCGCCTCACGAGTTCAGCCGGTTTCTTCGACCATCGAATAGGCACAATCATCCTCAGCGTCGAACTTCCCGCTCGACATTACTCAAAACGTGCTTTGGTTACACTTGGCATGCCTGAGAGGCTGTCGGGGGTTCGAATCCCGAAGTGACACAGCAAGGTTTAATTTTATTGTGAATACGTTTGGTTCTCTTGTAAAGCTGTTTTGTGTCCTTAATTCAAAGTAACGTTTAATTAAATGGAGTAAATCTTGAATTTGTAGTTTTCAAAGGATTTTAGATGAAACCTTTTTTACCGATGTAATAAAAAGATTTTTTTTTACAAAATTAGGAGTATGAGCATGAGTGAATGCAAATTTTGAATAAATAGTTTTTTTAAAACTATATTAGCATCTAAACCATCTTCATTTTCATCTTGTGCCCGCATTTTGAGGACAGAAAATTTGATTTCTTTTCCTGAGAAATTAAAATTCGCAGTTATTTCCATAAACCAGACAAGTTAGAAAAAAAGTCAAAAGAGCAAAGCTGTTGCTCTCGAAAAAATGGAAACAATTTTCTGGACTTTTTTGTCCATCGTACGTTTTTTTTCGAAATTTTCGCTATAAGCTAGATTTAAATATTTAAATTTTGTTATTGATTATTTGAAGACAAAGCTTTTATACAATATTTTCTGGTCTTATAGTAATGATAATAATTATCTGAATAAGGCAGAAATATTTTTTCTTGAATGCTATAAACGTTTTCATTTGGCGATAGAACAACTTTCGCTCGCCTGTGACGAAGATCAAAATATTAAAAAAGTAAAGTCTGTTCTGAATCGTGAACATTTAAAAATTATCGGAAATAAACCAGGAATTTTGTTAACAATTTGTTGTTTTGAGATTTATATTGTACGTACTTCCTGAAAGTTCAGATTAAATAACTCAAAAGTATGTTTAAATTCCATTCGAGGAAAAGAACAGAATGACACAGACAATATAGATAAAAACCATTATAGGAAATGGTAGAATTCGAGTTGTTGAATATAAAAAGTACTAATACACATTGTAAAGAAAGAATCAGTGAACCAGAACAAATAAAATTTTAGGAATTATGTATAATTTTTCTATTTTTCAAACACTATTTATTTAAAATATTTTACATTATTCAATAATCTTCATAATGAAATCTTCCACATATTCATTCATTCTCGATTTATAAAGGTTTTAAATTGAAATTTGTTTATTTTCTAAATGGTTCCATTATCAGATTTTAATATTTTTATTTAATCTCTGATTAAATCTAATTCCATTTAATTTACATTAAATTAAATTCGTTTGAGTTCCATTAAACTCCACTAAATTCCGTCCAATTCCATTGAATTATTATGAATTTACTTTATACTTAATTGAATTCATTTAACTTGTTCGAAATTGTATTGAAATCTTTTGAATTCTGTTTAGTTCTTTTGAATTATATTGAATTTGTTGGATTCTACTAAATTCTTTTGAACTCTAAGGGCATAAGTATCACTTGCTATACATGTTTTATGGATTTATTTGAAAATCAGATGTTTATTAAAATTGTATTTTCTATATAAATGTGAATGAGTGAGAAATAGATTACTGGCTATAATAATAACATCCGCCCCCTTTTAGGTCAAATTTGTTTTTCGACTTCATTCGAAAAATATCTAAAGTAAAACACAAAACTTACAAACATATAGTATTTCAACAGACATTACAGCTCAAAATTCTCTTAAAATAGGGGAAACAGGGAGATTTTTCACGAAAATAAGGGAATAATAGAGCTAAAAAGAGAGGAATTTTCAATGAAATACACTCGAACTTCAATTTTAGAAAATTCGATTTATGCGTTCCAAGAATTACGGCGCGCAACGGTTTCAGTTGAGAGAAGCCGCGATCCCCATGTGCCTCGGTCACTCATGCATGACAAAACACTAGCATAGCGAAAAAGCGCATTACCCTAACGGCCTAGCTGGATAACTGCGTCATGTTGCGCAACATTGCGACACGATCCTGATGTTTACCTTCGGAGACGCTTAATTTAAGTCGAAGGTCAGAACCAACACCGTTCCTAAATTGAAACTCGAGTGTAGTTAAATTGTTAAGTCAATGGTTCGTTTTCCAACCTATAAAAATGAATTTTCAACCAAATAGTCGAATTCTCAAACAAAAGAGATTAAACTTCAAACACAAAAAGTTGCATTTTAGACAAATTGTTCAATCTTCAATTTTTAACCAAGCAAGATGAATTTTCAAACAAGAACTTTTCTACTAATAAAGATTAATTTTCTACAAAAAAACGCAAATTTTTCAATACAACAGTTCAATTTTCGGAAAAAGATGACTTTTTAAAAGAATCGTTGAATTTTTAACATACAAAGATGAATTAAAAAAATATATAATCAATTATCAACCAAAAAGTTGCGCAGAACCAAATAATTGAGCTTTTAAGCAAAAGGGAACAACTTTAAACAAAATAGTTGAATTTTTAACCAGATAGTTTAATTTTCAAGCCAAGATGACGATTTTTTTAGTTGACAGATGAATTTTTCATCCGGAAGGACGAATCTTCTATCCAACGAGATGATTTTTCAACAAAATAGTTCAATTGTCAACAAAAACAAAAGACTTTTTAACAAAATACTTGATTTTTTAACAAAATAATCAATTTGTCACCAAAATAGTTTAATTTTCAACTAAGACGATGAATCTTAAAAAAGAACTCTTAACCAAAAAGATTAAATTTCTATTTAATTATAATTTGTGAATATATATTTTATTTTATTAAGTTTCAAAAAGGCGAATTCTCTACAAAACAGTTAAATTTTCTAATCTAAGTATAAATTACCACCTAAAAGTTATTATTATTTCCAAAGAAATAGTTGAATTTTAAACTAAAAACTGTCAATATCCAACAAAAAATGGAATATTTAAATTTTCAGATAAAAGTAGTTGAATCTTCAACTAATAAAATTAATGTTGAACAAAGTAGTGTAACTTTGAAGCAAGTAGTGAATTCTTCAATGAGAAAGATTAATTTTCTACCAAAAAATGCCAATTTACAGCAATATGCATAAATTTTCAACCAAATAGTTGAATTTTCAACTTCAAACTATAAATTTTTAACCCAAAATGGAATAGTTAACTTTTGATATAAAAAATGTTAGTAAACAAAACGAATTTTCAACAAAGTACTTAAATCATCAATCAATAAAATGTATTTTTAACAAGTAGTTGAATTTTCAAATAAAAAGGTGAGTTCTCAATGTTATGTCATCACGTGAATTATATTAGTGTTTTTTGGTACAAAGTCAGATCAATTGTCGAAGGACATTCTGTATACACTCGTGGAACAATAATTCAAAACTGTTATTCATAAACATTTTTTCATTCAAACAGTGATCATTTTTAATACCATATAAAAATTATATGAGCCACATCCCGTGTGGAAAAATTTCGTGGCAGTCTTGAATCATGCTAAAGCCAGTACAGTTTTTCTCAAGTCTGTCTATTCACGCAATACTAGCCTGGC
>CAKNYM010053107.1:540851-558457 GCA_932195095.1 Andricus curvator
GACTGGACAGAAACAGTACAGCGCCACGAAATTTTTCCACACGGGATATAAATTTATTTGGTCATGTTGGTGAAAGGCATGAAATTGATTATTTATTTAAAAGTTGTTTGGTTAGTATGACTTACTTGTTTGCGCTTACAACCTAAAAGTAGAAAAATAACTTTGATACAGAATTCAAATTTTCTCATAAAAACACGTAAATATAATAGACAAACCAAAGTCTTCATTTTGATCAATTTAAAAATAGAAATTTACAAAAAATACAAAATTACAAAATAATACAAACAATTTTTTAAATACAAAGACAAATCAGACAAATCAAATTGTGTATTCGAAATGATAATTTTTCGGGATGGAAAAGGGAAGGGAAAAGTTCTGTCGCACCCTATCCCTTTGCCAGCTTTATGATTTTTTTTAAATTGTCAGAATTATTCTATTTAAAAATGTATGATCAAAAAATCTTTTCTATTCATGCATGAACTTCTAATTATGTCGATGAAAAAAGTTTTTCTGTTAGAAACAGATGATTCAAATGTTATAAATGAGGATAACTCCCTTAATCTTCAATAAAGTGAGTGAATATTATAGATCAATCGATTTTTCTCGAATTAAGGAATCTTTTCTGTTCTTGCATCAATTGTAAATTATGTTAGTGAAAAAAGTTTTACTATAAAAACCCGTGTTTTCAAATATTATGCATTACCATAGTTTCCTTACTCTACAATAAAATGTATAAATGTTATAGGTCAATCGATTCGTCTTGAATCAACACAACTTTTCTATTCTCGCATCAACTTCAAATTATGAGAATGAGAAAATTTTTAGTATAAAAATCGATTTACAAAATATATAAACCATAACTTCCCTACTCTTTAATAAAATGTATTAATATTGTAGGTCAATCGATTCGTCTCAAACCGAGGAATCTTATATATTCTTGCATCAACTTTTAATTATATTGAAGAAAAAAGTTTTACTATAAAAAACCGTATTTCCAAATATTGTGCATTACCATAGCTTCCTTACTCTCCAATAAAATGTATCAATATTATGGGTCAATCGATTTGTCTTGAATCCACACATCTTTTCTGTTTTTGCATCAACTTTGAATTATGTTAATGAAAAAAGTTTTACTATAAAAAACCGATTTTCAAAATATATAAATTACCATAACTTCCCTACGCTTTAATAAAATATATTAATATTATAGGTTAATCGATTTGTCTCGAACCAAGGAATCTTTTATATTCTTGCATCAACTTTGAATTATGTTAATGAAGAACGTTTTACTATAAAAAAACGATTTTTAAAATATTATTGAGTGCTAAAAAAAATACCACGAATATTTAAAAAAATCCTTTGGTTAGTTTCAAGATATTAGTGGGGAAAATAAGCCCCCCAAATTTCATCAATTTATCTGCAACCGATTTCAAGTTATCGTGTTCACAAAAAAGTGTGACATCCACACATTCACACACATACACATCCGGACAATTGTTTAGAACATTGTATTAGACATTTTTAAATTGAGGAATGTTCAATTAGATGAATTTAAAAATTTTGAAAAATGTTACCATTACAAAGCTTCCTCTATGAGGAAGCAAAAAGAGTGAAAGCAATTTAATTCCTTAAAATATGAGACTCTGACAGCGGAAAAAATTTTCATCACCACGTCAAAAACACATTTTTCAATTAAAGAATAGCAAGTTAATGGTAAAATAGCTGACTGTAAAAATCGTTTTTAATATTAATACTCATAAAAAATACTACAGAACCTTTGTTTTAAAACCCAACGACTTTTTCCCATTATTCAGTTCGTACTGGTATCCACCTCGTACTGGTTTCCTCTACTTGTAAAATAAATTCACTAATTTTCAATTTTACAAGCACATCAAAAAATTGTTATCTTAATTTATATTTTCCATGTGTGATGTCACATTCTGCATTAACCCCTTTCCCCTGTGTCATAAATTGTCAAAAATCCTGCCCTATTAACGTTGCTTTTGATTCATCACTATTTTGCTTATTCTCCGTCTCGATATTGTTCAATTGAATGTAGGAAGAACTCGTGAAAGTTTCAATTGTTCGTAAGCATGGTCGGAAAATGAACAACTGAACAGTAGATATTGCCGGTCGAGCACGGCGGCGCAACGAAGTGAATAACGACCACTTGTGGCAGACTCGGTTGGCTTCGGTTAAGGCGACGTGACCAAAGTACAGCGATCCGTTATTATGCGCCATTTCTAAAAGCAGCATGTAACAGCGAACGTGTGCCATGGGATCCTCGGAACTACAGAGGTAGACATTTTATAGGTTTACACACGAGGGAAGATTCGCGATAGAGCGCGAGGCTTTCTCCGCCAGCTCTTCTCTGCTTCTCTGCTTTTATCTTCCTCTACTCAGTTTCCTCCCCTTTACGTATGGACTTTAGTCGAGCGCTGCTTCGAGGGCATCGAAAAGTTTTTTCATTTTGTTCTAGACAAAATAACGTTAGGGAAAAAAGTTACACAAAAAGAGGTAAAATCGGCCGCTTCAGTCGTCTCTTGCTGAAATCAATCTCAACCTTATTGAATTTTTTTCCTCTTCAGAATTCAACTTAAACAATTCTCTAGAATACCAATTATATTCAAATAACAAATTCAGGAGAAATGATTAAACTGTTTAAAAATTTAAACGAGAGAACAATTCAGAAGCTTATCAGAATTAGAGGTTTTACAAAAATTGTGGCAAAAAAACTGTTTATAAGAAATGAATGACGAAAAGTGTCATCGGTGTGTTAGACGACAGAATTGAAAGATTTTGAATACTCATGGTCCCTCGTGGAGAGTGTTGCTCTCCATAAGACAGTTTGGATGTGCTATGTATGAACCGTGATGTACGATGGATTTGTGAAGCTCTTGACCTGGCGTGATTGCTAGAGAGATTGATCAGCGACCTGGATATGAATAAGCCTCATGCGACTTCTAGATTGATCTTAAATCCATCCCTTCTCCTACACATCCCTTACTTACCCTTACCATATAAATTCCTTTATCGCCAGTAGTGTAATGAGGCAAGATATGAACGAGTTTACGTTGACCCCGAAAGGGGCTTGACTTAATTGTATAATAATAATTCTTATATAGGCTTATATAGATAACATTTAGAGTGAGTAGTTATGTTCAAGGAGAATGTGTAGAGTTGAGTGCTAATAATTGTTGCGGAGAACCTTAAATAGTGGAGATTTTGCTTTTTTTATGCCGAACCGAATAACATTATTCTGTTATTACATTCTCATTAGAGAAGGTATTAGATTTGTGTAAAATTTGACCCCCTCCTTTTTTGTCAAATGTCCACGTTTTGAGACATTCTGAACCCAAAAAATCTGCCCGCTTCGCGGGCACATTCTCATCGCGCGCTTTGCGCGCGGCTCGCTTCGCTCGCAAGTTTGAGCGCGCCTAGGGCGCGCGACTGTTGGATCTCGCGCTTCGCGCTCGATTATGTACTCACCTCGCGCTACGCGCTCGGGCGTATTTACATCGCGCTTTACGCTCGGCTCCTCTAGATTTTTGAACTTCCTGTTCGACTTCGATGAAAAGAAAAAGTTTGTTTGCAAATATTATAAAATTATCAAAACCTCTACATATTAAGTGATTGTTAAATTTGTTTTTATTTTAGACTGAAAAGGAACTTTATTTACTCAAGGTTCTATCGACCTTAAGGAACACATTCTCATCCAGACACTCGCGCTTCGCGCTCGATATTTGATTTGAAAATCATTTGAACCGTATGATAGAAACAAAAAAGTTTGAGCGCACTTACGGCGTGCGATTTGGTAAATACACTGAGCGCGCACTTTGTGCTTCGTGTTATATGTTCTTCATATACAAATTACTAAATTTGTATTTGATTTTAAATGAAAAGTAATGATATAATTCAGGCGACAAATTTTATTAGTCAACATTTTATTTTAGCTTGTGCCGTTTATCAAAAAAGTTAATTTTTTCATTTTGAATATATTCTTACCACAAAAATTGATTACGGGTTTGTAAGTCTTTTTTGAATGCCCAATTTTTGTTCATTTATATGTTTTCTTACCTTGCATTGTTTTTTCAAAAATTTGATTTTTTTTACTGTCAATGTTCTTTTCACGAATAAAACAAAAACCACGCATCCTATCGAAACATGAGTCACAATAAATTTGTACCTCTTCCTTGGATGAACAAATTTAGTTTCGGTCATTTTTTCGTAGCTGGTAATATTCGTCTGAAAATTTGATTTTTCTATTTTCAATGCTGTTTTTTACGAATAAAACAAAAACTACGCGTCATATCAAAAAGTGAATGATAAGAAATTTGTAGATCTTTTTTAGGTGCACAATTTTGGTAAGATGATCTTTTCTGGTATCTTGCATAGTTTGACAGCAAAATGGCTTTTTTGATTTTTTATTCATTTTTTGTGCGATCAAAATTTGAATTTTTTATTTTTCAAAAAATTCAAAAAGTTGTTATGAAAATATTATAGGGTGTTCAGGAATGAACGTTTTTCTCCTCTTGATTTTTTTTCATATCGTGCGTTTTTCGGCTTAAAATGTTCATTTTCATTTGTTTTTTGGAATTTTGAAAATGCTATAACTCCAGTAATTTTTTTTTTATCACGAAAAGTCATAAGAATATTTTGTTTGTCATTTTGCGTACTACTAATAACCGTCCATAGAATTTTCAAATCTTCAAAAAAAGTGGTCTCAAAAATTTTCAAAATGTGCTCACTTTTTGGATTTTCATCCAAAATAGCTGGTTAACGAACTCGTTCTCTATTTTTCGGCCATAAAAAAGTGTGCCAAAGCTCAATCAAATCTGATCATTTTTTCGAAAGTTATCGTGGCTACAGACAGACAGACAGACAGACTACAGACTACAGACAGACACCTTCGTAAAAATCGTTTTTTCTGACTCAGGAGGTCTCAAAACGTGGAGATTTGATGAAAACCGACTATGTCAAATTTTACATAAAACCAATACCTTCTCATTAGAATGAGAATGTAAAAACAGGTTATCGCGAATGTGTATGTATGTGGGTGGGTGTGTATGTAGATTTTCATTTTGTTAGCACGATAACTTTCGAAAGAATTGACAGATTGGATTGATCAAGTGTCCTAAAATGAAGGTCAAGTTCGTTAGCCAGCCATTTTGAATGAAAATTCAAAAAGTGAGCACTTTTTCAAAACTTTGGAGACCACTTTTTTTTCAAATTTAAAAATTCTATGGACAGGTAATCGTAGCACTCAAAAAGACAAACAATTTATTCGAATTACTTTTGTTATTAAACGAAAATTACTACAGTTATAGCATTTACAAAATTCCAAAAAACAAACGATAATGAACATTTTAAGCCAAACAACGTACGATATGAAAAAAATTCAGGAGAGGAAAAATATTTCTTTTTGAACATTCTACAATATTGTTATTAAAATTTTTTCAATTTTCTTGAAAAATCGAAGATTCAAATTTTTATCGCACAAAAAAAAATGAAAAATAAAAAATTCCATTTTGCGGTCAAAATATACAAGATACGAAAAAGAGGAATAGATCAAAATTGTGCACACAAAAGAGATCTACAAATTTGTTATTGATCACTTTTTGATGGGACGCGTAGTTTTTGTTTTATTTGTAAAAAAACTGATTTAAGAATAAAATAGATTAAATTTGTGGACAAACGACACAAACCACGAAAAAAATTAATAGACAAAAGTTGTTCACTCAGAAAAGAGCTACACATTTTTCATTAATCATTTTTTGATAAGAAGCGTAATTTTTATTTCAATCGTGAAAAATGACATTAACAATAAAAAAAATCTGCCCGCTTCGCGGGCACATTCTCATCGCGCACTTCGCGCGCGGCTCGCTTCGCTCGCAAGTTTCAGCGCGCCTCGGGCGCGCACCTGTTGGATCTCGCGCTTCGCGCTCGATAAGGTATTCATCTCGCGCTTCGCGCTCGATTATATGTTTATCTCGCGCTTCGCGCTCGATAATGCATTCACCTCGCGCTGCGCGCTCGGACACATTTGTCGTCTAGGTTTTCACAATTCGTGTGCTCGCTATTGCGCGCTTCGCAAGCTAATACTCTCTTAGTAAGCTTCATCGTTATGACCTGCTTTTGGTTTAATTATGTCAGTTTTACATAAAAATAAGAACTAATTTACTTAAGGTTCTATCGACCTTAAGGAACACATTCTCATCACGACACTCGCGCTTCGCGCTCGATATTTGGTATGATCATCATGAGAACCTCGCGCTTCACGCTCGTTTCTGTTCATCGTATAATAGAAACCCAAAAGTTTGAGCGCGCTTGCTGCGCGCAATTTGGTCGTCGCGCTTCGCAACGACCATATGTTCAATGTTCTTCAGATAAAAATGACTAAAGTTGTATTTGATTTAAAATGAAGAAGGTAATTCCTTTACTTCAGCGTATATTTCCGTATCTTTATAAAAAATCCTACAATCAGAAAGATTTTTTTCCAACTATCTGAAAAGGGGAGAAAAAAAGTATTTAAGTCGTTTTTGGAACATATATCTTGCTTTTTCATTTATAATCAAACCGACCCCTTGACTACCATGTGATTCCCTATCTACTCCTGACCATATTTCAAAACCTCAATCAAAGTTTCAGTCCATTCAGAGGCTACTTTATTGTTTGTATTATTCATGTTTAGATTGTACACCCAACTACCACCTTTATGCGCGAAATTTGTTGTGCGAGTCGAAATCATGCCCAAGTTAAGTAGTGATTCGTCGTATAGTGGAGAGTCCAGTTCTTACGTCAGTCCCACCAAAACTTCTGTTACGGGGGGAGGGGGGGGGGCGAGGACAAGGAATGGAAACCGAGAGAGTCGCAATTGGTTGATGTTTTATACTGAGAAGGTCACCAGCCTTCAGCAGCGTTGTATTAGATAGGAGTTCATATGTTTCCATCTGCGCATTCTCGGCCCACCTCTAAACGAGGAACCAATAACTCTTTTTTTTTTTTTTTTAAATATATATATATATATATATATATTCATTTCGTCTATTTGGAACATAGTTCTTGAAATATAAATGTAATAGTCGAATTTTTTCACAGAAATTATTTTAGTAAACAAAGATCAAAACGCATTCTGAAATAAAAGTCAGATTTTCAGTCAGAATAAATTGTTTGAATTATTATTATATTTTATTGTTTCAATCGTTAGAAATAGTATTGAGAACATAAAAACAATGAAATATTGTGAATAAACACACCCGAGATGAAAAATAAAGTAAATAAGCAAAGTTTTGATGAGAATGTGCCCGCTTATCGGGCCGATTTTTCACTGTTAATGTTATTTTTTACGAATAAAACAAAAACTACACATCCTATAAAAAAGTGCCCATGAGAAATGTGTAGATCTTTTTTGAATGCACAATTGTAGTCCAGTCATGATTTGTCGTATCTTGCATAGTTTGACCGTGAAATTGATTTTTTTGATTTTTCATTATTTCTTGTGCAATAAAAATATGAATTTTCGATTTTTCAAGAAAATTCAAAAAGTCGTTATGATAATCTTGTAGGACGTGCGAAAAGAAACACTTTTCCTATCTTGACTTTTTTATGTATCGTGCGTTGTTTGGCCGAAAATGTTACTTTTCGCTTTTTTGGGGGGATTTTGAAAATGCTGTAACTCGGACAATTTTCTTTTTATCAAAAAAAGTCGTAACGATAAATTGTTTAGATTTTCGAGTACTATAAGCGCCCGCACATATAATTTTGAAATTTGGAAAAAAGTGGTCTAAAAATTTTTGAAAATGCTCTAACTTTTTGAATTTTCATCCAAAATGGCTGGTTAACGAACTCGATTCCTCTTCTTGCCCCCTGAAACTGTGTGCCAAAGCACAATCTAATCCGATTAGTCTTTCAAAAGTTATCCGATATACAGACGACGACAACGACAGACAGACAGACACCGACGTAAAAACCATTATTTCTGACTCAGGGGGCCTCAAAACGTCGACATTTGATGGAATCGACGAAAGTCATTTTTCACATAAAACCAATACTTTCTCATTATGATGAGAATGTAATAAAAGTTAGATTTTCAGTCAGAATAAATTGTTTGAATTATTATTATATTTTATTGTTTCAATCGTTAGAAATAGTATTGAGAACATAAAAACAATGAAATATTGTGAAAAAACACACCCGAGATGAAAAATAAAGTAAATAAGCAAAGTTTTGATGAGAATGTGCCCGCTTGTCGGGCCGATTTTTTCACTGTTAATGTTATTTTTTACGAATGAAACAAAAACTACACATCCTATCAAAAAGTGACTTATGAGAAATGTGTAGATCTTTTTTGAATGCACAATTTTAGTCCAGTCATGATTTGTCGTATCTTGCATAGTTTGACCGTGAAATTGATTTTTTTGATTTTTCATTATTTCTTGTGCAATAAAAATATGAATTTTCGATTTTTCAAGAAAATTCAAAAAGTCGTTATGATAATCTTTAGGACGTGCGAAAAGAAACACTTTTCCCATCCTGACTTTTTTTCGTATCACGCGTTGTTTGGCCGAAAATGTTACTTTTCGCTTTTTTGGGGGCATTTTGAAAATGCTGTAACTCGGACAATTTTCTTTTTATCAAAAAAAGTCGTAAGGATAAATTGTTTAGATTTTCGAGTACTATAAGCGCCCGCACATATAATTTTGAAATTTGAAAAAAAGTGGTCTAAAATTTTTTGAAAATGCTCTAACTTTTTGAATTTTCATCCAAAATGGCTGGTGAACGAACTCGATTCCTCTTTTTGCCCCCTGAAACTGTGTGCCAAAGCACAATCTAATCCGATTAGTCTTTCAAAAGTTATCCGATATACAGACGACGACGACAACGACAACGACAACGACAGACAGACAGACACCGACGTAAAAACCATTTTTTCTGACTCAGGGGGCCTCAAAACGTCGACATTTGATGGAATCCGCGAAAGTCATTTTTCACATAAAACCAATACTTTCTCATTATGATGAGAATGTAAAAATGGTGGAAAAACGACGCAAGGTTCGAAAAAAGATAAATAGACAAAAGTTGTTCAACCAAAAAAGATCTACAAATTTGTTATAAACTTTTCTTATGAAAATACATTTAAAATAAAAAAATTAACTTTTTGGAAAAACGATACACGCTACAATAAAATTTTATCTAACAAAATTTTTCGCCTAAATTACATTTACAAATTTTTTTAGAACCACTTTACGTTAGGATGCATATTTTTGGTTCAAATCGTAAAAAAATAACATTGAACATAAACAAAGTACAATTTATGGAAAAACGACACAAGTTGCAATAAAATGCATACTAACAAAATTTTTTTTTATAGGATGCGCACTTTTTTTCAATCATAAAAACAAGACAAGAAAAATACGTCTGTTTTCAATGCATATTATGAATTGTAATAATATAAATTTATTGAAATGATACATTTTCCAGGGTAGCTGAGAATAAAATTTAATGCAAAATGTGAAACAAATATTAAATTAATCATGATAAATACAATTCGTACTTTATTTTGCAATATCTAAATAAGCAATCGCAGGCCGACGTACAGAAATAAATGTAACATACATTTAATATAATAATGTTGGATATAATAAAGAAAATTTCGCATTTTGGGCAAAATCGAGTGCGAAGCACGAGATACGTGATGAGAATGAATTCGTTAAAGCTGAAGGAGCTTTAACAAAAGAGAATCCACAATCACCAAATTACAGTTGTCGATACTTTGACCTTTAATTTCAAAAGGTCTGTGCACAAATGTGGGAGAAATACAAAGACCGAGCGCGCAGCGCGAGGTAAATATAGTGTCGAGCGCGAAGCGCGAGATAAATATATTATCGAGCGTGAAGCACGAGAACCAACAGTCGCGCGCCGTAGGCGCGCTCAAACTTGCGAGCGAAGCTTGAATTTTGAATTTTTTGGTTAAGTTGCCAATTCGCGAAATAATCTCGACAAATTCAGCTATATCTCTTGATCGAGTAGAGAATGCACTTCAAGAAATGGTGTTTTTGACACATTGTCTTTTTATCGATATTTTTATCTTAATTTTTAATTGTCTGCACATATGTATGTATTTTATGGTAGTTTTCGTTTATAAGAAAGAGGATAACAATTTTTTAAGCTCACTATTTCCTCGAAAATTGGTTCCATTACCATATCCAGTATTGTTTAAATTTCTTTTTTTATCTTTTAAATTCAGTTTATTTTCCTAGAACAATCTGCTTTGGTAATTTCAAAGCCACGACTAAAATTGAATAAAAAAATCTGCCCGTTGCGCGGACACATCCTCATCGCGCGCTGCGCGCGCGGCTTGCAAGTTTGAGCGCGTCCAGGACGCACATCTGTTGGATCTCGCGCTACACACTCGATAATGTATTTAACTTGCGCTGCGTGCTCGGTCCTTGTACTTCCCCAACATTTTTGCACAGACCTTTTAAAATTAAAGATCAAATCATCGACAAATGTCATTTGGTGATTGTTAAATTCTCTTTTGTTAAAGCTCCTTTGGCTTTAACGAACACATTTTCATCACGTATTTCGTGCTTCGCCTATTATATGAAATGTATATTATATTTATTTCTGTACCTAGGTCTGGGACTGCTTATTCAGATATTGCAAAATAAAGTACTTACAAATATTATTTTTCATGATTACTTTAATATTTGTACTTTATTTTATATAAATTTTTATTCTCACTACCCTACAAAATATGTCATTTCAATAAATTTATATTACACTGAAATCTCGGTTTAACTGGCAGCTCGGGAGAGCTCCAAGTAAATCGAGAGTCATAAAATCTCAAGCGCAGGTAGAAAGTGCTGTATCAATCGGGGGGAAGCAAGACCACGTTATCTTTCGGTCGGTAATGTCGCATTTGCCATGTCGATAGTTACGGCACTGCACGAGTCGACACTAGGGACCATAAATCATGCTAAACTCGACAGACGCCGGTTAAACCGAGACCAGTTAAACAGAGATTTCAGTGTATTACAATTCTTTATATGCATTGGTATTAAAACAAATGTAGGTTTATTGTCTTGTTTTTATAATTCATAGAAGTGCGCATCATATAAAAAACATTGTTGTTAATTACAATTTTATTGCACCTTGTGTCGTTTTTCCAAAAAAGTGATTCTTTTATTTTCAGTGTTATTTTTTACGATTTGAACAAAAAATACGCGTCCTACTGAAAAATAATTATAAAAAATTTGTAGATCTTTTTTGAGGAACAATTCAAAAAGACAAACAAGTTATCCTTATGACTTTTTTCGATAAAAAAAATTACCAGAGTTATAGCATTTACAAAATTGAAAAAAAAAATGAAAGTGAAAATTTGAAGCCAAACAACACACGATGAAAAAAGTCAAGAGAAGAAAAACGTTGCTTTTTGAACACCCTAAAAGATTATCATAACGACTGTTTGAACTTTTTGGGAAAATTGAAAATTCAAATTTTGATCGCACAAAAAATAATGAAAAATCAAATATTCCATTTTTCGGACAAGCTATGCAAGATACGACAAAAGATGAATAAAAAAAAATATGCACCCAAAAAAAATCTACAAATTTGTTATTATAATCACTGTTGGATAGGACGCGTACTTTTTGTTTGAATTGTAAGAACCCTAATTTAAAAAAAAATTCGGACAAACGATATAACCTTCGAAAAAAACAGTTGGACAAAAGTTGTTTCCCCCAAAAAGATCTATAAATTTGTTATTAATCATTTTTTGATGGAACGCGCAGTTTTTTTTAATCGTAAAAAATAAGATTAAACATTAAAAATAATTTTTTTTTTAAATGACACAAGGTACGAAAAAAAATTAATAGACGAAAGTTGTTCACCTAAAAAGGATCTAAAAATTTTTTATTAATCATTTTTAGATAGGACGAGTAGGTTTTTTTCTAATCGTAAAAAGTGAAATTAAAAATAAACAAATTAAATTACACTGCGCTTCCTGTCAAAAAGTGATTGCGAAAAAATGTGTAGATCTTTTATGAATGAACAATTTTTGTGTATTTGTCTTTTTTCTTACCTTTGGGTCGCTTGTCCACATGTTTTTAATTTTTATTTTTCATGTTATTTTTTACGATTAAAACAAAAACTACGAATCCTATGAAAAAGTGATTAATAAAAAATGTGTATATCTTTTTTGGGTGCACAATTTTTGTCTATTCATATTTTTTTGTAGCTTGTGTCCTTTGTCCAAAAATTTTTATTTTTATTTTAAATGTTGTTTTTTTACGAATAAAACCAAAAGTATGCGTCCTATAGAAAAGTAATTTATAAGAAATTTGTAGATCTGTTCCGGGTACACAATTTTTGTGTCAGCATCTTTTTTGTATCTTGCATAGTTCGACCGCAAAAGAAAATTTTTGTTTTAATTATTTTTTGTGCGATAAAAATTTGAATTTTTCAAAAAAATTTTTTGAGTTGTGATAATATTCTTGCAGGGTTTTAAAAAATCAACGTTTTTCATTTCTTGACTTTTTTTCATATCGTGTGTTATTTGGCTTGAAATTTTCATTTTCGTTTGTTTTTTTGAATTTTGAAAATGCTATAACTCTGATAATTTTCTTTTAATCGAAAAAAGTCGTGAGGATAAATTTAAAATAAATAAATGTTATTCAAAATGGCTGACAAACGAACTTGATTTTCAGTTTCCGACACTAAATGAGTGTATTAAATACACACACACATTCGTGAAACCCGTTTTTTCGGGTTCAGAGGGTCTCAAAACGTGGACAATATAAAATTATTTTATTTTGTTGTGCCTTCGAAACTAATAGATGACTTATTTTTGGTTACAGTCGAGTCAATTTGCAGACGTACCTATTATTTACAGAAATCCGTAAGTAGGCATACTTAAAAAATATCTATTCTCAGCATCATATATTTCGACAATTATTTGGAAAGAATACAATCTTTTCTTTATTCTTTGTGAAGCTAAAAATGTTCTTATTCCGTTCATCTTTATCAATCTACTTCTCAACTAAAAATCAAAATATGAAATGAAGCAAATAGGATAAATGCACGGTGATCGGTCAACGATTCTATGTTCGGAATTCACTTTTAGAAGTCCATAAATAAAAATGTATTTGCATTTTTATAACATTATAACAATTTGATAAGCAGAAAATGAATATTCGTTCTACCACTGATGCGTGTGCGAAGGCAAGTGCACTTACCCTACTTGAACCTTTATAATTATTTGATAATTAACTTCATGTATTATTGAGAAATTGAATTTGAAGGTCTTTTGTGACACAAAAATCTAATGCATAGCTTAGAATCAATTACTGCTTTTTCGAAATAAATAATAAATTACCAAAAGGATATTATTATTTCTTAACTTATTGTCCTCTTCACCCCAAATTTTGAGGTTTCGTTGAAAGTAATTATATAGGCCGGTCATTAAATACGAATTAGGAACCCCATACTAACAATTATTAGTAGTTAACAGTATGCATTATGGAAATATCAGTTTTGTTGCTGTCATCCTGGATCTGTAATGTGAAGAAAAACAAATGATTTGTTATTTTTATTTTTATTTATGTCAATCTATTCTAACAAAATGTATTCGTTATTAGTTCAATGAGATCTATGTCAATGCTCAACAATTTTAAAAACCCAAAATACGTAAAAAAATAATCATTTCGATATAATTATTAACGAAGCATGATTCAAGATGGCGGACAGATAAATGTTTAAAATTATAAAAATTTAGAAATTTTTCAATAAGATTTTATTAAATGTAACAAGAAAATTAGATTTCTCGCAGTCGTCTTGATGAGTGCAAATAAGACTATTTCATCATTTGGTTCTGACATTAAAAAGACGTAGACGTTCTTTTTTTACATTGTCTGGATAATATAAAAAATGAACGTCTACGTCTTTTTAATGTCAGAACCAAATGATGGTATAGTCTTAGTTTAACCTATCGATCATGTATTAATCCGAGATAATAATAATTTGTAAATAATTCACGATTACGGTCAGTTATACATATTTAAAAACAGCTTATTTCTATAAACTTGAGAACAGAAAACAAAGAAATTTAGCTTCAAAACGTATAATCTGATGATCCGAAATGCAAGGTGCCAGATCCTGTTAAAAATTTTCGAAATTTAATTTTTTATTGAATCTTTCACTGACGGTTATCAACATTATTAAACATATTAGATGTCTAGGCTCATCAGATAGATCATAAAGCCACCTCGGATTTTTTTCAAAATTTGGAATTTTCCGATCCACCGAAAAACACCAATTTTCTCCTGTACCCCAAAAATACCTGTAAATAAAAGGGATATTATTTCATAGATTAGTTAATTTGTTTAAGCGTGAAAATAATATCAAATCAAATAGATCTAAAATAGATTTGAATCATATTTGAATTTAAAATTTCAAACGGAAAGTGTAAATTTTCTTAATTATTTGAAAATATAATAAAATTGTTAAGAAACTCGAATTGAACAAGTATTAGGCATCTTGGGTTTCTTGATGTAATGATGTTAATTAAAGTAAAGAAAAATGTTTTCAAAAGAAGAGACAGTTATTTTAAAGTCGCATTCCTTAATCACAAAACTGTAATTTTATTTGTTCTTAATTTATAGAAATTTTTAGTTATTTTGTAAAAAGGGAAAAGAGTTTACCTAAAATAGAGGGGAAAAATTGCAAAGTGGATTTAACGATTTGGACTTTTTGATCTCTGAATATATGTTTAGCAAACTGAATAAACAAAAATGTATGAAAGAAAACTGAATTGACCTGAAAAGGTGAAAAATTCAAAAATTTTGAATTTAAAAGCGTTTAGACCTGACAAGGCATTGACAAATTCTGAATTTTATTATTTGAATTTAAGGGCGTTTACTAGACAGTCTCGTGACCAGTTAATTAAAACAAAATTAATTTTTCATAATAATTTGGGTTAATTAAACCTTTCCTGTACAACTGTATAATGTTAACTAATGACAGTTTAGCCACTAAAAGAAGACATATTAACTGATCAAAAGTAATTCCTTACTGTTACTACTCATTATTTAATCGTTATTCTCATGGTTTATAAAAATCAAGCAGCCTTTACATATACAGGCTGTCTACTCACCTGGAAAGCCTGGAAAAGCTGGAAATGCCAGGGAATTTTGTTGGTCATGGAAAGTCAGGGACAAATCAGGGAATTTTTACTAAAATCAGGGAATTTGTCCGAGCGTGCTTAAGATTGTTTTAATCATTGTGATACTAAATTGAATAAGTATGTTTTTTCATTTGTAAAGGTATCAATTTTTAAAATCATTTTCACTAATCTCTTGAAAAAATATTTTATTGAAAATATTTATGTGTTAAATATATACCTAATTTTAAGTACTTACAATTCATATACGAAAATAATATGAACATTTGTTTTAATTATTAATTAAATTCAATGACTTTAGAAGTAAATTAAAATAAAATATTTTAAATGTGTACCATTAAGAAAATACTTGTCTTATTTTAAAGTTACTTTCAGAAAGTATTATGTAATGATTATTGGTGGTGCAGGGTCAGAATTTCTTTAAAAAATGCGATATTGAATACTTGAATTAAGAAAAATTGTATGTGAAAAAATCTAGAGATACTTAAAAAAACCTTGTAATTGTCACCACATTTTCTTCAGAATTTGAGTAGAGACCCTGTCACGGGGTTTAAAACTATTTTAAGGGATTTTGTAGAAACTTAACGGATTTCATAGGACTTCACGGATTTCTCAAAAGGTTGCGTCTAGTTGCCCTGAAAGTTTCGGGGAGTTGGAAAAGGGGACGCGGATTAGCCAAGCTTCTGACAAATATTTGACCACTCCTCCCGAATTTCGGGACGATACGCTTCATTTTCAAAAATTTCCAAAGATTGCAAAGGACTCCAAGAATATAACAGGATTTCGAGGGATTTTTGACATTTCAAAATATTTCACAGTATTTTAGAGGATTGAAGAAATTTGCAAAAATGTCAACTGATTAAAAATATTTCATGGAATTTTCGAAATAAATTAAAAGTCTGGTTTGGAACAGGGAATTTTGCAAAATAATTTTAATTCTGACTTGGAACAGGGAATTTTTTAATTTAATGAATTCTGAGTTGGAACAGGTAATTTTAGAATTTTAACAAATTCTGAGCTAAAACTGGGAATTTTCGAAAAGAATTAAAATCCAGGATTGGTACTAGGATTTTTTTAAAAAGAATTGTAATTCTGATTCGGAACAAGGAATTTTTATACCACTAAGCCATTTCCCTTTCAGGGTAGGCGTGACACTACCCGATTCGGCTAGTGTTTCTAGGTGGATAGTTTCTTGTAGTAAATAACTACAAGTGTGAGCTCACCACACCCACGATCTGCCAACAGCACTCAGTTTTCTCGAATGGTCACCCATCCAAGTACTAACCGCGCCCAACGCTGCTTAACTTCAGTGATCTGACGAGAACTGGTTTTTTCAGCGTAAATAAATTCTGAACTGGAACAGTAATTTATCTAGAAGAATTATAATTCTTCGTTTCTTGGTTCTTAGTTGTAACCAGGAATTTTCATGAAGAATGACCATTTTGACTTGGAATAGCGATTAGGGAATTGGAAATTCAAGTTTAAAATAATTACTCTATTAACGAATTAATCAGTTTTACAGTTATTTCATACAATCCTAATGAGAAATTCAGTGCAGATGAATTTTCTAAAAAATGGTGTTTTTCATTAATACTATTTTTAATCGACTAAAGCAGTGTAATGTTGAAACTAGACAACTCGTCAAAAGTTAGATAAAATTTAACAATTTTGCTAAAAAGTAAACCTTTTTAATTGCAAATTCAACTATTTTGTGAACAAATTCATGAAATGAATAATTAGTTTTTTTATTTTAACAGTTTATTTAATTATTCGATGGTCATAATTAATATATTTAAGAATATCCTGTAATAATTTGTCAAAACTCTCTGAATTAAAAATATTAACTAAATCTTTAGAGACTTGTACCACGAAAATATTACTTGTCCTTTTATAAAGTTACTTTCAGAAATGAAAAAATCTGCCCGCCTTGCGGGCACATTATCATCGCGCGGCTCGTTCCGCTCGCAAGTTTGGGCGCGCCTAGGTCGCGCACCTGTTGGAACTCGCGCTTCGCGCTCGATAATGTATTAACCTCGCGCTACGCGCTCGGACACATTTGCCTCACGCTTTAAGCTCGGTTCCTCTAGGTTTTCGCACTTCATGTGCTCCCTATGGCGCGCTTCTCGGGCTAATACTCTCTTAGTAAACTTTATCGTTATGACCTGCTTTTAGTTTAATTATATAAGTTTTACATAAAACGAAGAACTAATTTACTTAAGGTTCTATCGACCTTAAGAAACACATTCTCATCAAGACACTCGTGCATCGCGCTCGATATTTGGTTTAAAAATCATTTAAACCTCGCGCTCCACACTCGTTTCTGTTCATAGAACTTTCAAATATTAAAAAAAAGTGTTCTCAAAATTTTTCAAAATGTGCTAACTTTTTGAATTTTTATCCAAAATGGCTGGCTAACAAACCTGACCTT
>CAKNYM010053107.1:563740-671534 GCA_932195095.1 Andricus curvator
AATCATTGACTGTTAACTGGTCGGCGCTGCCCCTCCTTACCCTACCTTTAAAACACTATAACTTTGGAAAACTTCATTATTTTTGACTCAAATTTTCAGGGAGAGCGTATCTTTGTATAGATCATTCAATCTTGGGCAAAGTATATTTATTTGTTAAGATCAATATTTTTATGATGTATATAACCTATGTGAATATCTCTCAATAAATCAATTTAAAACTCAATAAATAATTTTACTACTATCCCTTACTGTTCAGTATTTTCTTATTTCAGAACTTATAACCTGATTGTTTGAAATATTCATTTTTTCCAAACATTTTCTTTCATTAAGTTATGGATATTAGTTACTTTTTCAGATTGCTTTTGTTTCGTTCAACATCAGAAAATGGTCAAACCCACTTCGGGAAACAAGGAATAGGTAAGTACCATCGTACTGAATCATAATTGCGAACCGCGTATCAAAAAAATGTTACTCTAAAAATTACTTAACTATATCATTTATCTCGAAAAATAATAACTTTTTACGATCTACATGGCAAAAAAAGTTTGTTTGAAAAAAAGAATTGGTCAAATAATTGAAAATTAGTGTAAAAATACTGGATAAGCAAAAAATGATAACAAAAGAGATTAATTAATTAATTAATTAATTCATCTTACCGAATAATATAGATAAATGCCAAAAAAAGTTTTGACAAACAATTTCTATTTTCGATTTTCAGGAAATTTTTCGGGGCACAATACAAGTGGGTTGGTGGAGTCAAAATTAAAAGCTGTCGTTGTTTTTCCCAATTTTTTTTAACTGAGATTTTCTCATTTAAAATCCCATGCTAATTTCAAAGGCCCGAGGCCATGGGTCCATACTGACCGATTTGGACGAAAAATTTGAAATTTCTTTTTTCGCGAACCTTATAAAATGAGGGGGATCGTTGCTCTCCAGTAAAAAAATTTTTTTTTTATTTATTTTTTTGAAAAGCTTAATTTTTCTTGCACTTTGTATAGCCTCGTTTCTTCATACGTGATATAAAAATTGTATTATTGCTCTCAATTCACTTGAAATAGTATATTATTTGCATCGAAATAAATAAATTATTATCAGTAAATTGAAACAACTTACAAATAAGTTTGACCCAATTCCTGGCCAGTCTCAATAAGAATCGGAATTACAAAAATATATTGTGTCTTTTCGTTTTTTCTAAACTTTATTTAAAGGCAATTTTAAGTCTCTGAACTCAACATTTAATTTATTTGTTAGTAAAAATATAACAAGCTTTTCTTATAACATAAATATTCTTTAAATTTCAAAAGCAGTGGTAATGACTAGTTTCTTTTGCTATAATGCTTATAGGCCGTTTGTTTTATCATTAATAAAGAGATATTAGAATTAGTAAACAATCATTTTATATTTAATATAAATATCAGCATGCAAAATTATTGGTAAAAAAGTTACTGCTTTTATATTATTCTAATTGAGATTTTTGATGTCTATCAGCAGATGAATTTAATAGACTCGAAAATTAAATTGGCCCTTGGGATTAGCCGTAGCTTCTACATGGAAAAATAATTAATATTGCATCAATAAAATATCATCACGAATACGGACTGAATGATATTTTCTAAACCAGACGAGTTTTAGAATTAACTTAAAGAACCAGTGTATTTTAAATAACATTTCTCTGATTGTTTAAACAATTTGAATGTGTTTAAATGTATCTTGTAAGCTGAAGACGCTGGAGAAACGTCGTTTTTTCGCTATTTGATTATTTAATTGATATTTTCCTAACATCCATCAACTTTTTCAATGATTTTCAATTTTTCAAACCGTTTTTCATTTTTTAAGAAATTAAGGTTCAAAAATTATGGAATTCCATATTTTGTACTGGTTAGTTTAAAAAAATGCGGAAAGTCAATGTATTTTATGAAGCGATTTTCAAATTTTAAACAATTAATAATTATTTTGATTTCAGTGAGAGTAATACTTCGACTCGTGAATATTAATAAATGAGGCTACCAAGAAAGAAAATCTGTACTTTCATGAACCCCATCTGAACTATTAATTTATTATTTTAGAATACGATTTATTAAAAGACTTGCAAATCTTTACAAGGTAGATAAATATAAGCAAAATATATCCAATGAATGATCAAATAGCGAAAAAACTACGTTTTTTAAGCATTTTCAGCTTTCAGCGTATATTTACACACTTTGTGATTGTTTAAACAATTACAGAATTTTTATAATAAATACATTGGTTCTTGATATCGATTAAATTTTGCAACATATTGGTGGAAACCAATGGCTTAAACAATATAAAATAGTTTAAGCTATTAAAAATCATTTCAAAGTTAATGAATGTTATAAAATATCGAATACATAATCAAACACCAAAAAGCACGTTTCTTCACCGTTCTCGGCTTACCAGATACTTAAAACACATTACATTTTTTTTAAATTACAGAAATGTTATTTAAAATGCATGGACATCTTGGGAACAAGAAGACCATGAAAGTTAATAAACTTCAATACATAGCAAAACTCTCATTTCACTTCTTAGGGGGTGGTTTTTGAGGGTAACTAGGAGAGTCTTATGTAGGTGAAAATTGAAAGTTATCTTCTATTAGTTTTTGTTAAAGTATTTCCAATAGAGAGATAGACTTTTTTTTATCTTAATCATACATTCTCACATCTTATTTGCATATTTTCTAAAGCGAAATTTTTCCCAATGTTAATTAAATGGGAAACTTTATGGGCTATAAGGCACGCCTTTTGATTAACCAACATTGTTCAAATGTTCAGGTTATAATTTTTTTCGGGTCCATTAATAGTTTCAGGAGGTGGTATGAAAAATATTTTAAAATCGATTTTTTTTACCATCCTACCGAGCAGCCTCACAGTGGTCCAGAAAGGAATTTTGGCGGACATATACGTCTGCAGGTTATATTTCTTAATCCATTTAATCTTTTTTTTCAAAAACACGGTGCATTAAATTCTTGAAAAATATAAGGAAAGCGATTTTTCATTTAAAAAAATTCTTCTGTCTTAATAAATAAAGCGAAGAACATAAGAAATGGCAAAGTATATTTTTTTATTCAAGAGAAAACAATGACAATTTACCTTATCCCAGTAAAAAAGTTATATATATAGTTTATATACAGTGGACAAGACAAGGTTCATCAGCACGAAATTTTTTTCATTATAATGAAAATGAAAGTAATAGGCAGGATAATGTACTTCGTAAAATTTGAAAAAACTGAACATTTATAATTATTGTAATAATCAAAATATGTAAAAAAATCGACAGAATGCGAATTTGACCAACATTTTTTTTCTAACACACAGTACTATGAAGTAATAAGAGTTACTTCAGTCATTAAAATTTGAGGTTTTACATATTAAATATAATTTTTATTAACAAAATACATAAACAAATCGTCTAAATTTCCATTTTACGAATAACGTTTTTTTACGACACAGTAGTACCAAGAACTATGAAATTTACATTAGCATAAACTTTTACTTTTACGTAATAACTGTAATTGTTATTAACAATATACATTAATAATAACCCTATATTTATAGTTTTTATGAACAAAATTATTTTTTGGCAAACGCTCACTGTGGAATTACAACAGGGTGTTCTCAATAGCTATTCGTATAAATTTGTTCTGCACAGTTATTTTCAATTGTTATGAACAATACTAGAAATACAAAATATTCTTAATGGCTATTTAGTGTGTCAGCTATCCATTTGCGAAGAACAAATCGCATGAACCACAAACAAATTGAAGAGGAAGGAATCTTCTAATTTTCTAAACTTCCTTCGTATTGAAAGTAACAGGTATGTAATCGAAATCGATGGAACTCGTTGAGCATGCACTGGTTGAGTGCAAATCGTTCAAGGCTTCAAACTAGAGTTGGTTGCGGTGCAAACGTCACGTTTCACAGAACGTCCACAATAGCTCATTAATTTGAACAATCATTGAGGGCACATTGTGGTCATGGGCATGCTCATAGAATCTGCGGTTTATACGCGTGCACGAGTAGGACGCCCAATGGGGTACAGTTGGTTCTCTAATCAGATATAACGAGTACTTATACATAAACGCATCCATCAAGAACCATTAATTTTCGGCTAATCCCTAAGTTGATCCTCGAATTTGCAATAATATTGCCGGTAAATATTTATTTCAATATTATAAATTTAATTCATTAAATTTTCAAATATAAATGTATAGGGGAAACCACCCTACAGTAGATAGGAAAAAATTCAACAGCTTTTAACTTAAATCAGTTTCGAAAAATAAAGAAAGATGATCATTGTTAAATAAAGCTTACATATTCAATTGAGTATTCTTATAGAAAAAAAATATCGCGAAATTAATTAATTAGCTGTATTAAACATTTTTATTAGACCTAGTCAAGGGTACGATTTTGACACCTTTGTCCATCAATAGATAATCGTTTCTGGTATTGCTCCTGGGCAAGTGAGAATACTCAATTCTGGATAATTATAATTTTTCATTAGTATACTTACAATTAAAATCAATTTATTGAGTAAATAATAGTTGAAACTATGATTATTTTACAAAAAACGTAAAAGTTCAAATTATTGACATTTTTTTTATCTCTGATATTTCGTAAGATTGGTACGAGATGTTTAATCTTCATACAATTTAACCTGACTTACGATGACAGAAAAGTGCAGCTTTTTTACATACCTTATTCCTAAAAATTATATCTTTTCCGAAAGGCTCCTTAAAACACAATTAAAAATGAGCTTCTTAATAACTATTAATTTACACTATTTTCTTATTTTATTATTTAAAATAATTTGAATTGAATCAAATTAAACAAACAAACACAACCTTTAACTTAAAACAACTGCGAGATAGTCGCAGAGCTGCCAATTTTGGCAGAGACATTTTTTGTAAGTTTCCGATTATCTACTGTTGGTTATCTATTGTTGGAAAATGTAATATCCAATGAAAAGTCCTTAAATATTCATAAATATTAAAGAAAGAATACTTTGTGTTAATAAATATTGTTCATTAAACTTCAAGCTTTGATTCTAATGTATAAGCATGTCATAAAAATGTTTCATTAAGTTAAAAAGTATGATTAAAGAAGAGGTGAAATTTTTTTTTCAGGTTGAGGATAAATTTTTTGCTTTCACGCATTAATTATTTATAAAATTTCAATGAAACTTCGTCAGAAGATATAGTATCCTTGCTGAAACGTTATACTAACAAAAGTAATAAACTGTAAATCATTATCTACTGTAGGGTGGTTTCCCCTACCTGCAAACAAAGAATTGTTGATTTTTTCACAATTACAAATTTCTTTTTGATAAAAAAATGATATTTTGAAAATTTGAGCTAAAACAGTTAAGGTTAAGGCAGACCTTAATAAATACAATTTTATATGCAGTTAATGACAGCCAAAATGTTTTTTTTTTTAATTTGCGATTTATACGTGAAAAATATGCTGAAAGAAAGAAATAAAATTCCTCTTTTCGCAACTCTTCAAAGAAAATAAATTCACAAACAAAATTTAACAAATATTAGTGTAGTGAAGGTTTTTTCCGGGTTTTGATGTGTTTATTTAAATATTGCCGACATGTTTCGACTCGGATCCGAGTCCTTTTCAAGGCGTAGTTCTTATTATTAGTTAAAGGAAAGTAAAAAAATTTCTTAGTAGATTGTTGTTGTCAAATGTCAAATATAGTTGTCAAATGTGACTAGCCGCAAATGTGACTTTCCGCAAATGTGACTTGTCGCAATGTGAGTTGCCGGGGGTTGGCATGACTCAACCCCACAATTTACGGAAGCTTCTCTAAAGTTTACAGAATATTACATTCATGGATATTTTCTGGAAAGTTTACGGGAACTTTCTATGAATTTAGGATTTTTCAAATTTAAAATTGATATTGTGTAAACACTACAAAACACTTTTCAAGCTCTACACCATAAAGTTATGCTATTTCGATTTTTCAAGAGAATTCTAATAAATTGAATACATTTTCTACTAAATTAAAAGTAACTTCAAGTGAATTTAGCAAACTTCAGAATATTTCTGCAAATACGAGTATGAAGAAATTCAAACTAAATTCAAATAAAAAACAATTAAAACTGAATTCCAAAGCATTTTAGAGCATTCTTATAAAATAAAGTCATTTTTAATCAAACTCTAATAAATTCATCTGAATTATAATTAATTTCTGAAGAATTTAAGCGAATTCTAATGTAAATAAAAGTAGAGTTAATGTGAATTCTAACTAGTAAATTGAATCAATAGTATATTGCGTGACGAGGGTCGAAAGGCAACGATTTCACGAGCTTGAAGTTATCACACGAGTGAAATCGCTGCCTCGACATGCATACATATATCGATAATCGAAAATTCGACTTATGCCTGTGGAGCGGGTCGACAATCGAATTGAATGTGAATGTGAATGGCAGTGTTTTACACCGCCATTTACATTGATCTGTCACTTTCTTCCCTAGGGTCGAAAATTCGATTTTCGACCCGCTCCACAGGCATCGCAAGTCGAATTTTCGATTGAGGTATGATGAAAAATAATTTTAAATTAAATTTATTGTAAATTAAAAACAATTTAAATGTAATGAGTGAAGTGAAGTGACGTAAATTTAAATGAATTGAAGTGAATTTGAATAATAAAGTAAATTTATCAGTTCATATCTGATCAAGTGGAATATTGCATTAAATTGAAATCAGTTCAAATGAATTCAGTTAAATTTAACTAAATTTAGGTAAATTTAATTAAATTAAGGTGAATTTAAGTGACCTCATGTAAAATTGAAAAAAATGAAGTCAATACGAGTAATAATAGGCTGAGTGCTGTATTGACCGTGGAAACAGGAACATCTTACTTTTTTCCTCTCGAAGAAACTATCTGTAAATCTGTAAATAAATAGAGAAAAATTATTTTTCAACATACATGAAATCTCAATATATTAAAAAAGTTAAAGTGAACGTTTTAATCGAATGCTGGTTGCTATAGTTTTTAAAGAATTTTTAGAAGAATTCTTTAACTTCAATATGTTTTTTGACAAATTTTATTTTAACTAGAGTTTGATTTTTTATTAATTTTATTTTACAGAAATAATTTTTATTGAGAATAGAAATTTCATTAAATTTCGATTAGAAATATAATTCAATTTTTTATACATAATTTGAAAACTACAATATTAACAGAAGGAAAATATTTTCTCATTGCAAATTGCGTTCCTACCAGAAATTATGTAATTTGTTACACAGTTAATCAATTTAATTCAATAAAATTTACCTGAATAAATTAAAAAAGAAACTGAATTACAATTTTAAAGCTCAAATTATTTTTGTATTTTATGACAGAAGTAATGCGTTTAAACGAGATTTTTAAATGTCCAATGCTTCGTCGATGTTAACAGCAAAATGCATTTACCTGCTGCCATGTATCACAGGGTATTTAATTTGACGTTGGATGTGGATGAAATTGGTCAGTAAACTTTTTACCAACGCTCATGAAGCACTTGTTTTCGTCTGTAAATATCAGCATAAAAATGTACAAACGTTGAAAGCAACCAAGTGAGAAGGAAGTATGTAGGTTGCCTCAAAATCAGTTTTTCTTCACTCGTGTTTAGATGAGAATTCCTCTGATTAATTTACTAAATTTGATTCATAAATTAGCGAATTTGACTGCTTAATCAGTCAATGCGCTTATTGATTCAAATTTAGAGAGGTATTTTCTCTGTAGAACTATAAAAGAAAAGGTTACATAATTTGAATTTATAGGACAGAAATCGTATTTAAAAAAAGTGGTGTAACGATATTTCTCGAAAATCTCACAATCATTGTTGTAGAAAAGTGTTTAGGTGAAAACTTCCAAAGTATCTCATAAATTACTTAGAATATTATACATGTTTTATGTTAGCGCTTTTCACTGGAAATTATTATTTAAAAAAAGAATTTCAATATAAAATCATAAAGCTTCGAAGAAGACTCAACATTTTTAAAACTTAGGTTGTATTAGTACTTTTCATCCAAAATTAGCATTTTAAAACGAAAGTCATCATCAAGACTACCAATTTTCAACAATTTTAGGTTATCTTAGCATTTTACTTCGGAATTTCTGATTTTTAATAACAAATTTATAGATTTCAAAGATTAACATTTTTCAACAATTTACGTTTTTTGGCTTTGTTAGCTAACCGGAAATTAATATTTTAAAACAAAAATCATTAGATTTTGAAGGTTCATAATATTTAACGATTTCTGGTTATGTTGGCAGTTTATTTACACTGAAAATCGGTATTTTTTGTAAAAAAAATTATTAGATTTTGAAGAAGATTAAACATTTTGTTTGAAAATTTTTGAAAATTTTAATTTTATGTTAACGTTTTTCACCGAAAAGCGGGTATTACAAGCAAATATCGTAAGATTTTTCAAATTATTATTCAGAATCATTGATTTCAAAATTAATTTTTTTGTGGCGTTTTATACCGGAAATTAGTACTTTTAATATAAAAATCATTGGATTTGAAAGAGATAAATTTTTTGGTACAATTCTAGGTTATGCTCGCGTTTCCACCAGAAATCGATATATATATATATATGAACATAGAGATACAGAGCCTTATATATATATATATACACACACACAAACATATATATATATATTTAAAAGAAGATTTTAAAATTTTCAACAATTTTATGTTAAGATAACATTTTTCACCGGAAATCGATTATTTTATTCAAAAATAGTTTGACTTCAGAAATAAATCTTTCAATTTTGAACAACTGTAGGTTATGTTAGTGTTTTTCGTTTGAAATTCGTATTTTTTAACAAATAGCATCGGTTTCGTTGTGGACATGTAGTATGAAAATATTATATATTAATTCTGATGTTAAGATATCAATTTTTACCATTTATTAAAAATATTGTCCTTGTTTGCCTATTTGGATTAAAAATTCAACTCTTTTCGTAGAAAATTCATCTTTTTTGGTTAAAAATGCAACTGCTTGAACACAAATTAATCCGTTTTGGTTTAGGATTCAACTGCTTTGTAGAAAATTCATCTTTTTTGGTTGAAATATAAATTATGACATTTTGCATTAAAATTTATATTTTTTGGTTTAAAAATCAACAACTTGGCTGAAAGTCGAATTAATTTGTTGAAAATTCTTTTTTTTTGTGAAGATTCATCTGTTTGGTTGAAAATTTAACCATTTTGTTGAAAAATCGTTTTTTTTTTGTTGAAAATAATTTTTCTAACTGAAAATTTAACTATTCCATTTTTGGTTGAAACGTGATCTTCTTTAGTTGAAAGTTGAACTATTTGATTGAAAATTCATGCATCTTGTTGAAAACTCATCTTTTGTGATAAAAAATTAATCTTCTTGGTTCAAAATTCATCTTTTTCGTTGAAAATTAAACAATTTGGTTGAAAAAATTTATTTATTGGTTGAAGATTCATCATTTCACTTGAAAATTCTTCTCTTTGGTTGAAAATTCGTATTTTTTAGTTGAAAATTAATTTTTGTAACTGAAAATATAATTATTCCATTTTTGGTTGAAAATTTATCTTTACTATTTGAAAATTCAACTATTTGTTTGAAAATTCATGTATTTTAAAATACATGAAATTTAAATATTTTCTGGAAAATTCGATTTTCTGTTGAATTCACTTGTTTTTTATTTACAATTAAAATCGTTTTTGGTTCAAGTATCAATTATTATATTTTTGGTTTAAAATTCATCTTTTATGGTTGGAAATTCAACTAATTGGTAGGAAGTTAAACTAGTCTCATAGAAATTCATTTTTCTTGGTTAAAGATTCATCATTTGAAATATCAGTTTTCATCAATTATCAAAAATATACGTCCTTGCTTTTCTATTATTTTAGATAATAGATACACTGCCGTCAGAAATTGTCGGTACGATCAGCGAAAGTAATATTAAAAATCATTGTCAATAAGCTTATTGAATTGTGCGTCAATTGAGCCCTAATAGAGATATTTTTGACCTTTTGGAGAGAATATACTACGTGAAAAGTTTTTAAAACAAATTCAAGAATTTCCCAAATGTTGTACCTCGACTTAGTCTTTGAAGTCTTATCTTTAATTTAAGCCAATAAAACTAAAAATATCTTCACGGGTTCTCGATATGCGACTAAAAATGTCTAAGCGTGTCTGCGCCGAATTTCAGTCGATTTAGCAGCGAGTCTGGCCATCTGCGGTGCTCGCCGACTGAGACTTAACGCAGACACGGTTGGACATTTATTGTCATATCTTGGGAACACCTGAATATTTTTGAAGTTTTGTTGGCTTAAATTGAAGATGAGATTTTACAGATCATGTCATGCCAATTCCAATTTTCTTCCAAAAGTATCCTACATCAAAGCACAAGTAGAAGTTAAGAAACAAAATTTGAGAAATTCTCGGCGACCACCGCTCTCGCGGTCGACAGTAGTCATCAACGACTGAAACTTGAAATTTGAGGCTCGGACATTTTTAGTTGCATCTCGAGAACCCGTGGAGATTTTTTAAGTTTTATTGGCTTAAATAAAAGATAAGACTTCAAAGACTAACTGGTATGAATTTGAGATTTTTGCTACAACTTTCCTACGCCATGCCACAAGTTGAAGTCGAGGTACAAAATTCGATAAATTCTTGAATTTTTTATAAAAAGTTTTTAAGTAGTATAGTCTCTCCGAAAGAATAAAAATACCTCTATTAGGGCTCAGTTGACGCATAATTCAATAAGCTTTTTGAGGGGGTTTCAAAAAAGTTTCTCGCTTGATTTTTAAGCGAGTAATCACGTTTCAAAGTCAGAAATTTGTAATAGTACTTTGGCTGATCGTACCAACAATTTCCGACGGTAGTGTACAATGAAATACAAAAATTTTGTTTTAATATTACTTTTATGTTCCAATTTAAAAATACTTCTAGTTTAGAATAAAAATTCAAAGATAATTACATTGATATCTTTTTATTCAGCTATATATATTTCTCTCTTTTTTCGTCTGTATAATTTCGTCGGGCTCAGTATGTTAATCGATTAAATTGGTACAAGTTCGGTTCGGATTGATTACACGGAGAGAATAGTTGTTAGTAATTACATCAATGTATAATGCGCACTTCATGTCGTACTTTTTGTTGTACGTGAGATTATTGTACAAGGTGCGAGGCGCAATCATCTCTACAGATGTAGTCGAAGATACGTGACTCTATCAGCACTAGACTTGTTTAATTTACATGATATTACAGCGAGAAAAGTAGGTAATAATCTTCAAAATAAAAGCGGACTTAAATCCTAATTTTTTTTAAATTACAGGTCCTTAGAAGTAGAATATTCAATATGCATACGTACAATTTTTTGAATTTCACATCTCTAGTTACTAAATCCAAACTCAAAATCATATAAAAATGTATGAAAATCTCGATCGAAGTTTTATTATCTACTTTTCTCTTTTAGGGATTGTTACAATCGTTGAATCAATTTTTGATGCGCAATTTCCATGAAACGAAAAGTGATAAAGAAAGTGAGATTGAACAAAAATTAGAAAAATTTAAAAACAATAGTTACGTGTCCCATTCTTTCTAACACGCATTTTCATTATCGCTCACTCGACTCACTGTGACAAAACGAGTCTCCTTGAGTTAACAATTTATTTTCTTTGTATATCTTTCTCTGTAATTACATGACACATTTTTATTCATCAATTTCACTTCCGACGATACTTTTTTCACTGATAGAATATAATAATATTTAGTGGATTTGCAAATTTATATAAATAAAAATGGATCATTCAATCAGTAGTTGTTTAGTCAATGTAGCAAGTGATTCTGTAACAGCAACATAGTCGGTACTTTTATAAAATATCTAGCACTTTCTACGACTGTGCGAATATAATCGGCTATGGCTTGATTTCATTATCCTTAGGCTGTACGTACATTTTATGTATAACCCTCGTAAACACTCATAATCAACAATCCGATAACTTTTCTTTTTAATAATATCTTTACTTCCTATATCATATATTACGCCATCTACACATAAATATATTCTCGATTCCATTAAATATCGCGTAATCGTTTCCCTTAGGGTTTAACAGTCTCTCATGAAATCGATTGATAAATACTCAGATGCGGTTTTTGTCATGTGACACGATTATTAATTTAATAATCGACTTGATGAGTAAAGAAAGCTGTGACGATGTAGGAAGATAAAGTATCACAAAGATTGAATGTAGTTTTAAGGGCGATGAAAAAGCGATTCTTCTCTTTAAAAAAACAGAACAAAAAGAAATTCGTTTCCTTAACTGTTACTTAAAAATGTACTGTATTATATTATTTCTGTTACGTTTAACAAAGAAAGGAGTCCTCAATTTGCCATTGCTATTATTTTCTGTACAAACCAAGCACTTTTATTTAAATTATTAAAAATAAGTGCTTAGAAATGATCCCGCATCAAATGCACAAAAAATGGCTTTTTGTCAAAATGTCTAATTATAATTTTTTTTTTATAATTGCGAACCTGCAGATCAATGAATCGAAAGAAAATTATCAGAAAAATTGAAAGTTTTTACGCAAACAGTTGCCAAACTTCCAATTCTAGTAGAAAAATTTGTCTATTATTAAAATGTTATCTTTCTCAAAAACATTTATTTTATGTTTGGCTAAATTTGTCTATTATTGAAATGTTATCTTTCTCAAAAACATTTTTTTTATGTTTGGCTAAATGCCTTATATATGTAGATCAGACCCACTGAAATAAAAGTTTTGTATCCATGAACTTTACAGATTCACGATTTTGTGTGTACAGGATGTTTCGGGGTTGTTTCAGCATCCCTTAAAAATTCATGCATGAGAACCGAATTTCCTAACAGCCAAAATCACAGGAGATTTTTTTGATTGTACTATTGGCGTCGGAAACCACTTTGTGATACATATGAAAAACGTATCATATCAGTAAAAGTCGTTGAATTAATTTTAAGGCTTGTTATAGCACCCCTAAACATTTAAACAAGGAAATCGACTTTTGGAAAAACCAAAAGGACGGGAGAGTTTATGATTAAACTATTAGGTCGCGAAAAATCACTATAAAATAAGTGCAGAAAGCATCTTATACCAAAAAAGTATTTGGATATATTTTAAGGGGTGTTTTAACATCCCTTGAAGATTTAAGCAAGAAAATCGACATTTCCTAAAAATCAAAATCACGGAAGACTTTTTTGTTAGACTATTGTGGTCGGAAATCGCTTTAAAATAAATGTGGGAAAAGTCCCCTAGTAGGAAAAGTTGTTGAATCCATTTTAAGGGCTGTTGTAAAAATTGTCAGATTTGTCTAGCTCACACAAGATTTTTCGTCCGCGAAAATGGTTTTAGATATTTCAATGAAAAAAATCCGGGCAAATCCGGGAATTGTCCTTGATTTTATTTTTGATGCGAAATTGTTAAATATTATTAAAAAATATATTTTTTAAATATATATATACCATTAAACCATTTCCCTTTCAGGGTAGGCGTGACACTACCCGATTCGGGTAGTGTTTCTAGGTTTTTCTTGTAGTTATAAATAACTACAAGTGTGGGCTCACCACACCCACGATGTGCCAACAGCACTCATGTCAGTATTCTTGAATGGTCACCCATCCAAGTACTAACCGCGTCCAACGCTGCTTAACTTCAGTGATCTGACGAGAACTGGGTTTCTCAGCGTGGTATGGCCGTTGGCCATACTTAATGGTTGGCCATACTTATGGTCGTACTTAACTTGTAATATTGCAATCGGGAAAATTATATACGATTGTCGCAACCAACTATGCATTGTATGTACACTGTTAAAAATGTTTGCAATTTTAATATAGATTTACTATACATTTGTATAGTAAATCTAAAAACTCGGTCTATGAAATAGTAATTAAGAGGCTGCATAGTAAATTTCATATACATGAATATTGGTCAACTCTTAGAAAAGTCAGGTAAATTCACTTTACACAAATTAAAATTAATTTTGGCAGTAATCGTCAATTTCAAATAATAAAGCCTGATATTTTTTTCTAGTTAAACATAAATTATACTGGGTTTTAAGTGGAAAAGTTCAATTAAGCGAATAATTAAGACACCTAACCTAAAAGCAGCGGTTGTTTTGTTAAAATTCTGACATTTACAGTGAATTTTGAAGAAAATCCCACCTGTACGTTGCACTTTGATTATAAATATGAATTTAGTCGATGAATTGCAGGTTATTACTTTAGTTTTAAATATTTGACAAAATTTGTGTGTATCAAAGAACTTTCAACTTTCACGCGCTCTGTTTTACTATACATGTATATTAATTTTACAAGATGATGGTATATTAAATTTACTACACGTATATGCATATTGCTTCCATTACATTTATAGTAAAATCGCTATAGAAATTTCTAACAGTGTATGCTTATATCATAAGAGGGACCTTATAAGCGGGACAAATGCGGGAATTGTGAAAATATAACCCCCTAAAAAAATTTAAAGAGATATATCAATAGGACCATATTTCTAACGATCTATCCAAATGTCATTTTTTGGGTGAAAATTCTAATCTTATAGAAAGCTAGTTTATTAGCTATTTATTATCACTTGTGCGTGTGTTTTTTGTTGCTGAAATACCAATTTCCTTGTTTGCATGTTTAGGGGATGTTAAAACGACCCCCATACATTCTATATACACAACGTCGTGAATCTTTCAAGTTAATGGGTAAAAAACTTTTGTTTTAGTGGACCTGATATCCAAAATTTTAGACATTTAGCCAAATATGACAAAAAGTTTAAGTAGACATGTAAAAATGTTGCTTCAGCAAAAAGAGAAATAAATGTTGTATTGGATTTCAAGTTAAAAGTATTAAAATTATAGTATTTATTCAGCTTTCATTCCATTTTTAATGTTTCAGGTTTAAAATATTAATTTTGGAATTATTTAAAATACTACCTGTAATTATTCTGAAGGAGTCCCAGATTAGAGTGTTGCATTCAAGTAAAAAATTTTAAACCCTCAACATTTTAAATAAAATATACCATTTTGAAGACTTTAGGTTTTCAGTAATATAATTTCGCAAGAGCTCTTAATAGCTTTCATTAAAAATGACTTAGTATTAACCCTTAAAGGTCACACCTCTAGATACACCTTCAGATATTTTTGGCTGAAAAAAAAATCATAAGTGATGTTGAAACAATACAAAAAAGAAAAAAGTGTCTCCAAAGCCTCAGTGATAATTTAACTATTCGACAAAAAATACTTGAAAAAAACGTAGACAATCGGAAAAAATCGAAAACCCCGTGTGGTGTGAGACAACCCGAGTGACCATTAAGGGTTAAACACTTCAAATTGAAGATTTTTGATTGTAACCTTTTCAAATTAGAAAATACCTCATTTTTTATAATTCTATATATAAGACTTATCTTTAATTTAAGCCAATAAAACTAAAAAAATCTTCACGGGTTCAAATATAAAATTGTTCAAGAATACTAGATTTCATATATTTATTTATAGTCGATTTAGTAAGGCAATTCAAAAATTTTAACATCAAATGAAAGTAACGACAAATTAATCTTTGTTTTTGTAAATTGAATTTTCTTAAAAACTTTTATTTTTGCTAATATCGAACCTCGGCTTGATTTGTGAGAGGGACCAATGAGTCTGAATATTACTAAAAGAACGCAGTGAAACTGGAATTGAAGCTTCGTGTTAATAGTTCGATCACGTGGGCGTGAAACTTCCATGAAGGGAAAACAAAACGATACACTTTGAGCGTCAGTTGAAACTTTAATATAACTTTGTTTCAACAATCGTTTAATTAACTGCCGACCAGAATTATTTAAAGCAAACGTTCGACTGCGCTCGTATACGATGCTATTCTTCAATTTATTATTCCCTTGAGAGAAACTTTAGTATTCTTTATTCTCGCAAGCACAGAGAATAAAAATTCAATTTGCAGGGGGGAATTACCCTATAAAATTGTTTAAATATCATTTTTCTGGATATAAATTATCTATCTGTATTAATATTTACTCGTCATTCAAAAAAAAAAAAAAAAAAAAAAAAAAAAAATACCGATCATACAAAACATCGATTTTTAAAGAAAAAATGATAAAATTATTATTAGGAGAGGGGAATAATAGTTCTATAGGAAGTGTCGATATCATGCAAATTTGAATTCAATTTTTAACCGAGGTACTATTGAATATGCAAAGCGACGCTTCAGTCATGCCAACAGCAACAGGTGTTCACTAATCCACATTATGAAGACAGAGAAACCAAAAGGGCATAACGATAATGAAGTGATTACCTCCTGGTTTAACAGAATAAATGGCGTTTCCTTCGTTAACAAAGTTATTTCAACATTCGAAGTGTCACGCCAAAATTGAATTATTTGTAAAATGAGAGATATTTTATTTCAGTATTAATCACTCTAATTTGTATGAATATGCCAAAAAGTAAGAAGGAAAGAAAAGAAAAAACCTTTATTTTCTGCAAAGAAAACATCAAAAATGTTTTATGCAAACAAAAATTATTAGATAAAATTAGCTGTAAAAGAGAAAGGCTGGTTTTTCCAATTATTTTAAGCCACAGTCCTCAAAGAATTTTAAGGGTTTTCCATAGTTTTTAAAGGATTTTAAGGGATTTTCAGGGAGCCTAATAGTTTTAAGGGGATTTCAAAAGACTTGCAATGATTTCAAAGGATATCAAAGGTTATCAAGAGATACAAAAGTATTTTCAGGAATTTTACGTAAATAAAAGACGCTCTCTTACAATGAAGTAATGAAAAGTTAGAATACCTTTGTGCTGTGTGAGAGAAGAATTGATTATTTAGACTGTCTAATCAATATTTATATTATTCAATATATAAAGAAATAAACCTCTTTTGAGAAATTTCAATGTTTTTCTTCGCCTTTAAAACTATTTTCCCTTTGAAACACTTAAATATTTGGCACACAATACAGGTAAGATGAGGGATACATTATATTCATGATTTAACTCTCTTTATTCATTAGTTAATAATGATCGTCTATCTTAAGAATAAATTCTCGAATACAAAATTAGACAATGATATGTCATGATGAAAGAAATCTTATAAACATTTTTAATATTCGACCATAAATCATATACTTTTAATGACAATTTGTTGTCAATAATGTGCACTTTTCCGAAATTTCTACTTTTCTGTAAATGAAATTATAATTTTCTTCTGAATCTCTATTTTTAACATGACATGTTTCAGGGATATGCATCAACTTATAAATCATGATGTACGCAGGCAGATTAATATTTTGAACCATTTTCATTTAGGAAACTTGCAAAAGTCTCACTTTTCGATTTCACACAAGGACGTGTATTAAGTTTTTGGTGATATGTACATAAAGCAGCGTACAAAAAGTATGAATTTCTTTTTCGAGGCTTGATCGAAGTGTAAAGGACTAAAAAAATTAATATTTATATAAAAATAATAGTGAAATAACTAATGAAAATTATAATTCAGAAAACAATAAACTCATATAAATGTGCATTGTTTAATTCTTAACGCCCAAAAATCGAGATTTTTCACTTTTGTATAAGGGTTTAAAACGGAACAATTTTAAATAGGAGAATAAAAAATAAAACAATTTCTAAGTAAGACCGTGCAAAAGTGAAAAAACAAACGTCAAGTGTTATAAAATAGCATTTTTGAATAAAACAATAGAGGTTGAAGATATTAACAATTAAAATAGTAAACAATTTAGAATATTTGACATCTACTAACCGGTTAGATCAATCTTTTATCAATTTCAGTTTGAAGTTACCCAAATGAGCACTTTTTCGTTTTGTAAAAAATGATTGAATTTTTAATTTTCAAGTTTATTTGGGCTAATTTTACTGAAATTTGTTTAAATTTGAATGGTTTGAGTTTGAGATTAGTGCATTTTTCAAAAAATAAAATATCCTTAAATTTTAGAAGGAAGCTGCAAATATCTCATACTGTTAAGATTATCATAAATTTTGGAACTTCTAATGCCTAAAATTAAAATTCCTACTTTTAAAGTTTTAAGGATTACATTCTTTAAATTTTACAATTATTAACGTAGTATTAAAATGTTTCTGATTTGAACGTTTGAACTATAAATAGTCGAATTATTATGAACACTTCTTAATTAAAATTCTTCTACTTTGAACGTTTTAAACGTATCCAATAACAATTTATTAAATCTTAAAACTGTTCGCTATAAAGTTTTAAAACTTGAAAGCGTTTGATGTTAACTTATAAAAATCGTGCTAATGTTATTTAATCCATTAATATAAATTGTTTTGCTTCAACTAGACGTTATTTTTTATAATATATTCTCAGAATATCTTTATCATAATAAAAATGAATAAAATGAAACCCAAGGTGAATATTTTAATGAGATTATTTTCAGTTGGGAAAACTGATGTTAAATCTTTTATAAAAGTTAATAGCAGCCTCGACGAGAAATTCACTCCATTTGTACGACGAATCTCGCGTACTAATGAAGGTAGTCTCTTATCAAACGTTACATTTGTCAGGGATTTAAAAAATTCACTCAATTTCAGACTTTTATACCGGGTTCATTCGTGCATACCGCACTTCCATGAAAAGGAAAAGTATCAGTTCAAAAGAAAATGATACCACTGTCGAAGCAATCAAAGAAACCATCTTTTCAATCTTCGACTTATTCTCCTTCGACGATTGAATAATTCTCTGGTAACTTCTTTAATGCCATATGCCATACATTTTATTCTCTAAAATTTTCTATAAGTATTAATCATTCATATTATACGAAAAATTATAAAAACAACTTAATTAGGTTCTATTAATAAAATGCAAGTGGAAATTAAACCAAAAATTCAAAAAGAATTAAAAGTGATAATTTACTATCTTTTACCTCACTAGAACCCATCAATTATTAATGTTAAGCCTGTAAAATAATTTAAGGGCGAAATTCAATTTGTTTATATTTTATTTCTTTATTAACGAATAAACAATCAATATTTTTATCTAATTGTAACAGATTACTTCGACATTTTGATCTGAGCACTTTTCATTTTCTATTGATCATATTTACATTTTGCATTTTCTGTACTTAAAAGTCGACGTCAAGTAGTTACATTAAAAACAGTACATTTTTGATTATATAAGCAAAAGTTATTTTACTTGTTTTGTTTTTATAACGTTTCGTCAATCAGTGCCACTTTTAAGTTCACAAAATACTATTTTGCCGTTTCATTTCCTCCAGTCGAATCGAAAAAAAAAGATTATTGGTTCCGGTAAATTGAGTTCGATTAAAATTTTGTTATGTCATTAATATTTTCAATTCGACTGGATTCGAGAAGGACAGAAAGTGTTATTTACAATGATGAATCGTATAAGCAACAATTCTGCCTGGACTAGTCTTTTGGTAATTTTATATCAGAAGTGTCAAAGCTGTGTTTTGTTTCCAAAGATATTGATAATTTTGATCCTTGTTATAGAAAATTATCTACTTTATTTGCATTCTTAACAGAATGAAAAGGCCCTCATCCTTGAGTACCAATCGTTCAAACTTTGCAAGACATGTATCCTCATTTTTTTCCGACTTTGTTTATATAATTCAAAACCTAAGTTGGCTTTCATGATGAATAAATTTTATCTAAAGAACATGAAGTCCTTAATTCTTAGCTAAATTATTGGTATAATGAAATTCGTCGTTTGGTTATGAATTAGATACTTTCATTGACATTCCTTCGATCCAAAAATTAATAATCGTTAATTGATATTAAAATTAATAAATACGGCACTTAGATTACAAAAACTGCATTTTTAGATAAATTTAATAATTTTTCATGATTTTATCCTACTTTGTTTTTTATTTCAATTTCCTATTTCATATTTTTAATTCATTAATAGATAAAAATTAAGGATAAAATTTGTACGACATAGTCTTCATTTTTGAAAAAGTGTTAGGCATTGTCACAAAAATAAAAAAATGAACTGCCTACCGTTACGGAATTTCCCATAAGACTAACGCCTTTCCAGCCCTTGAGTGCCGCTTAGTTTACGGAAAATTCCGTCATTCTAGTCAGTGCCTAAAGAGATGTATTTCTGAAACTAGCACTTAGAGGACGTCAGTAATTAGAGAGATGAATATTTCTTGAGAAAGCAATTTTTTTTTTTAAATATATTTATGTAATTTTTGTAATGATGAGAAAAAAGGTTTTTTCTTATAATTAATGGATAACTCAGGGACCGGATTGAAGTGAACTGGTTATAACTTTCTGGCGCTCAGAAACGTTATAACTGGTTCTTTGATCCGGGCCTTCAATAAATAATCTAATATTTTGTTCCAAATTTGGAATGTTCTCGGATTTAAAAAAACGTGGTTGAACGATTCGGTACTCTTGGAATTGATAGCCTTACGTGAATTTAATTAGATGATATGAAGCTATTAGAATAATAAAAATAGCTGTTGGATGCGTTCTCAATGAGGAGGCAGAATCACCATAATCGTCACCATTATGTCGTGGTCTGGAAGTCGAACCAGTTTCCCTTAATGATCCTTTAAAAACGTCATTAAATCTATGACCCTCACCATCTTCTGGAGCCCCATCATCTCCATAGTTCTCATTGTTCTTTGCGTCCACTAAAATTTCTGTGAAAAGAAAAAATTGATTTGGTTAAAAATAGTGCTTATTATGGTGAAGTATATAAAAATAAGGAAAGTCATCCGTTTCCCGCGAGCGAAAAAATATTCCGATTTTGGATCTTAAAGAAATACAAAAAAATATTATTACAGTCGATTAATCTCATCTGTTCGGGTTTCTGATTTAAAGAATCAAAATTTGTGAAATCAAACAAAGATTCCATTGGGGAAATACGACGAATTTTTTTGTATGTGAGATGATAATATAAAATTTTAATTTCGAAAAAAGATTTTTTGTTTCAATATTCGAAGTGTCTGGTGGCTCCGAAACTCGGGACGAGTAGTCAAATATTTTTCATAAACTTGGATAGTCGTCCCGAATTTTTTGGATGACTAGTCCATCCCCTTTTCTAACTGCCCCATTTTTTCAGGACGATTAGACACAGCCCCCATTTGTACTCTAAAAGATGATTTATATCATCATTATCACAAATAAAATTTTTTTTTCTAATTTTTCTGCAAATTTCTCGCTACTGGTTGGACAATCAGGGAATTTAAAACAGCCCAGGGGAAGTCAGGGAATGCCAGGGTAAACCTGAGAAAGTCAGGGTATTTTCGATAAACTGAAGCTCACAAAACTCTGTATGACTGTTGTCACTAAAAGTAATAAATTTATTGAAAAAAACATTTTTTTGTATCAACATCAATTATCTCCTAGATGTAAGGTTGTTTTTATAACTGACAAAAAATTAGAACGGTCCAGGAAAATAAGAAATTGTCCAAGGAAAAATCAGGAGAGTCAGGGAATTTCGAAATTGAGATTTTGCAGAACGCATTGTCTTAAAATTCCACACATATAGTCAGCTTAACCTAGATAGATGAACGTTTATTTTTCAGCCTGCTGGACTTAACAAAATTGACTTGCTTACACTTCCATTTTTTTACAGAATTTTATTAGAACTAACCCTTAAAAACTAACACCCATCCATACCTTATCTACAAGGCCGTTCGTTCTTATCGCCTTGCCTTCCTCGTTTCGCTTTCGTTTGTTTGTCAGTGAAATGACGGTTTTGATCTACTAGTCTTCACTTGTAATTATGTTTTATTAAAAACAAACAACGTTTGTTAAATATAGTAGTAGGAGACGTTACAAGTTCTGACGGTGTGAAATAATATCTTTTCCATAATTATTTCTTATCTTATTAAAAAATCCTGTTCCATGTGGAGTTGTTTTTTTCCATGTTCCGAAACTTATTGTATAATTTCTCAAAGTTGTTCTTTCTGTTGACTAAAGTGTATTAATTTTTTTGTTTGTCGGTGGAATGACGGATTTGATCTACTAGTCTTTACTTGTAATGATGTTTTATTAAAACCAAGCTTTCGCTCGACGACGCGACGTCAAGCCTTATCAGGAATACAGTTATTGAAGTAAAACTACCTAATAGAACAGATTTTATATAAAGATAACTTTGTTAAATATAGTAGTGAGAGATGTTGCATGTTATGAAAGTGTGCAATAATCTCTTCTCTATAATTACTTTAAATTAGTAGATCAAAACCGTCATTCCACCGACAAAAAAAATGAATGCACGCTAGTCATTAAAAAGAACGACTTTTAAAAACTTCAGTATTAGTTCGAGAGTGCGGGTAGCTTAAAACCTGATAAATATCACTCCATTTAGTACGACGGCTCACATCCGAGTATAGCCGAGCAAGGCGCTGCTTAACTTCGGTGATCGAACGAGAAGCCTCAGAAAAGATCATATGTCTCATAAGACAACTTATAGTATCTTAAATTTTTATATCTGAATACAATCTTTTGGCCAGCTCTTCTTTATAATAGTTTCTAAATACAGTATGTTATTCCTTTGAAAATGATTTTGCAAATTAAGATGAGAATAATTATTTTCTGCTAATCTTGCAGCGTTTCTATTTTTAAATTGGGACAATATTTACTTTTCTATAGAATTTATAGAATTTTGAGTAATATTACATATTGACTGGTAATTCTGTTACTTCTACAGAGAAATTATGGGGGTTCTAATTTTACTGAAAATCCTTTAAATTTATTGAAAAATTAGGGATCTAAACAAAAATTAATTAAAAAATACTTGCCAATTATTTCGGTAAATTTAATACATATTTAACTTAAAAACTATGCGAAGTATGAAAAAGTACTGAAAAATAATATGACTACGGAAACACAATGTCAAAATTGTGTTTCTTCAAATTTTTATATCGAAAGAAACGAAAAGGAAGGTATCAAAAGTTTCGTTTCGTTTCTTTCCGTTCTTTTCTATATAAAACATAATTTCTACATAATTTTGACACAATATCTCCGTAGACTAATTATCTGTCGATATTTTTTCATACTGAGCTCAGTTTTTAGCCCAATTATTTTTAATTTGTATAAATAATTGAAAAATAGCCAACAAATGCTCCTTAATTTTGTTCGGATTCCTGCTGCAAGTGTAGTTTCTATATTTTGTACAGATTGTGTCGCATTTATTTCAAATAGCGATATTATATTCCTATGGTAGATAATGTTTGCACATGTTTTCAATTTCACAAATGCTAGAATGTTAACGTCGAATTCTATATGATAGCATAAATTTTATATCTCAAACAAATACTGACATTTCGGAGAGTTCAGATTTTCAGAAATAAAGATATTAATGCACGCATGAATAACATTATTATTTAATGCAACTATAGTCGAACTAATGGAACGAAATGATGATGTGTGTTTGATATTCCATTGCCAGTTATATTGCTGATTTGATTATTACAGTTTGCATGGTGCAATTTTATTCATACACTGTTTCGAAATGAAAAAATGAAAAAATAGCTATACCTATTTAAATGCTGCATTACCTCCAACAAAGATAATTATTAATTATGCATCATCAGGATAAAGATAGATGAAGGTATTACTTCGTCGAAAATTTGTTTTCTTAATGGGATTTCACTGTATATCCTTAGAATATTGTTTATAAGATGTACAGCAAGTTTCATTACAAAATAATAAAAATTTGTGCTATCATTGAGTATAAAATTTGATCTATGTTTACACTGAACGATCCATAATCACCCCGTTTGACGGTATTTCATCTACATTAAGTCCTTTTCAATTAAATATGATCCAATTGTTAAGTTTCCCAGTGTGGTGTACATTTTAATTTTTGTTTGAATTAACCATTTTTTATATATAATATATCAGGGTAGAACAAAAAAATGATTTCTTAAAATTTTTAAGTTTCACCCCCTCAGTCTTGTGTCATTTGGTTAAAAGAAGTTTATCTGATTTTTTGAGATTTAAAAAAATATGTTTAGAGGTCCCCCAGCATTACAAATTCAATTAATCCTACAATTTTAAAAATAATTGTGAAAACGTCACAGAGATGATATAAAACTACTGTGTAAATAACATGAAGGCTAAAAATGTAATTTTATAAGAAAATTCACCCTGAAGTTCGTTAAAAATTTCACACACATACACACACACACGCGCATATATATATATATATATATATATATATATAATTGAAATAAAAAGTTTTCAAGAAAGAAAATGCCATCTTTATGAATTATTAAGGGTAAACAGGGAGAAAATGTTTAGTTTAAGGCCATTATTTTCCATACTTCCATAGTCAAAATTGTTATATAATTTACATACAAAATTTTTATTTCAATTTCATAAAATTCAGAAAAGACACTTGAAAATTACGTTTTATTGTCTTAAGGTTTGGGATACCTTAAGGGTCTTGCCCTGCCTTTAAACATTTTTTTTTTTAATCTCAAAAAATTATGACATTTTTTTTACTAAATGATACAAAATGAGGGGGTGGAACATTAAAAAAAAAATTTTTTTTGGACCACCCTTAGGTAGATACATACATTTTCGTATACATGCTTGAAATTGTGTAAAGAAAGTGCTGTCCCAAATCCAAAGATATTTTGAGTAAATCCTCCTCAATGACAGGCATAGAAATGCTAACGACTATAGAAGAAATTCTTATCTTACACACTTTGCAGAAAAATAGCCTTAGAGGAGGATGAGACCTTCAAAACGGCCTGTAAAGAATTGGAAAAATCCTATCTTCAACCCTCTAAGGATGGCTTTACGAAGTTTATTATCATATTTTTTCAATTACTTCAGACAAAGGTACTAATTTTATTTCAAGAACTATTTAACGTGGAAGAAATTGGATGTACTTCCGAAAAAGCGCGTACCTCCGATTAATTTGAAACTTCGTATACCTGTGTATTTTGATGCGCTGATCACGAATATTGTAGTGAAAATAGACGCAAGTGCGATTTTCGTTATGAAAACCATGAAAAACCCATGAATATCGTGGTTTTGTGGGAACTATCTCAGTACACACCTTTTATATATTTTAAACTTTTTCTGAAAAACCAATATTTTTCGATAAAAGTAGGAAAATGTTGGTACAGAATGTAGAATTTCTTGGAATAGAACTTGTGGCACTTCTGTGAATTATCACCGAATTAATGAAGGTCACATCCCTAAACCTTTCTAACGTCTCGTGGGGGGGGGCACCCCTGTGACTGGTCACAGAAATAAATTAGGTCACATCTTTACCCCTTTCCAACATGTCGTGGGGGAAAGGTAACCCTGTGACTGGTCACAGAAAGAATGTAGGTCACATCCCTAACCCTTTCCAAAGTCTCGTTGGGGGAGGGGGAAGGCACCCCTGTTACTGGTCGAAGGAAGAATGTAGTTCACATTTCTTTCCCTCTCCAACATCTCGTGGGGGAAAGTCGCCCCTGTGACTGGTCACAGAAATAAATAAGGTCACATACCATTCCCTTTCCAATGTCTTGAGGCGGGCGCGAATGCACCCCTGTGACTGTTCACAGAAATAATGTAGGCCTATTTTCACTAGCATTTCCGTGTATGTATACCATTAAGCCATTTCCCTTTCAGGGTAGGCGTGACACTACCCGATTCGGGTAGTGTTTCTAGGTGGATAGTTTTCTTGTAGTTATAAATAAATACAAATTTGGGCTCACCACACCCATAATATGTCAACAGCACACAGTATTCTCAAATGGTCACCCATTCAAGTACTAACCGCGCCCAACGCTGCTTAACTTCAGTGATCTGACGAGAACTAGTTTTTTCAGCGTGGCATGGCCGTTGGCATAAATAAATAATAAATAATAAATAAATCAGCATAAATAAAATATAATACTATATTATATACCATTAAGCCATTTCCCTTTCGGGGTAGGCGTGACACTACCCGATTCGGGTAGTGTTTCTAGGTTGATAACTTGTAGTAAATAACTACAAGTGTGGGCTCACCACACCCACGATGTGCCAACAGCACTCAGTTTTCTCGAATGGTCACCCATACAAGTGCTAACCGCGCCCAACGCTGCTTAACTTCAGTGATCTGACGAGAACTGGTTTTTTCAGCGTGGTATGGCTGTTGGCATAATAATAATAAATAATAATAATAAATAATAAATAATAAATAATATATAATAATATAATAATAATAAATAATATAATAATAAATAAATAATATTAATAATAAATAATAATAAATATAATATATAATAATAAAAATAATAAATAATAAATAAATATAATATAAACATAAAATACATAAGTATACGGAGTTTCAAATTAATCCGAGGTATGCGCTTTTCGGAAGTATATCCAAGAAATTTTTAAAGATTTTTGTTAACATGCCAAAAATCCGATTTTAAAAATTTTTATACTCATATCCCCGAGATCTGTGGGGTTAAAAAAATGACTACGTACTCCTTCTATTTTGAAATCAATTGATATTTAGGGGCTGCAAATAGACCATTAGGTTTTATATGTATTTCTTATGGGGAAAAAGATGTTTTTGTAATTTTGCGATAGTATCGTTAATATTAGGTGTATCAGCAAAAAATTACTTTTTAATGATATGTTGATGTTTCACAAATTATTTAGATAATCTATTATTGTCTTAACTTCTCTTACACTCTTTAGTTATACAGATATGATAATCAAGTATCGTTATCAAAAATAATTGTTCAACCAATTTATTATTGTCTAACATTATCTTTTTCAGAATTAACGTAATAGGGAGTTTCGGTTTTGTTCAAATATATCAATTTTTCTGCGGCTCTTCAAACAATTCATTATTGTTTATTGCTATTATTCCTTAAAATAAAACCAGTGAATTTAAGTATACTTCAAGTTTTTGCATGCATCATATTCAACATAATTTTCTCTCTAGAAATAATTATTCAGGAATTTTGCTAAACAATAATAAATTGTTTAAACAACAATTCTAATTGATCTTTATTGATCATTATTTGTTAAAAATTAAAGAGCCGAAAAGAAGTGGAAGAATTTAGAAAAATCCGCAGCTATCTTGGTTAATTCTGAAAAAATATATAAGAATAGATAATAACCAATTGTTTAGAATATTATGGCTGCTAATTATAATTTGTTATAACTATTATATATGTTACAAGCTTGTATTTGATTTGCTTTGCGGATTATGGTCAATTCTTCTATTCCAATTTAGGTACACTTCCACATATTCAGTCGACTTGAAACTCTATATATATGCGTATTTCCGATGACACTACAATATTCTATCGAATTCGAATTGTTCACCCCTCCGCCCCTCACTTCCCTAGCGCTACCCTGGATTTCCATATAGCTTTAGAAAACCCGAAAAATATGGGTATCTATACAGAAGATTTGGAGAGTAGGATTCAAATTTAAGTAGACCTCTCTCCCTATAGATGGAGGTCGAATTGAGGAATTAGGCTTTAGAAGAAAATGGACAGGATGAGAAATCATAAACTAAATTAAGAACAACTTATAAATGACACAGCAGTATCTTCTTTACTACAAAATATTTGAAATGTGATTGCAATAAAGATTGCATACTCGAAAAGCGGCAAATGAAAAAAAGACTTAAACTACTGAAAAAACTGAAATAAAAGAGGGTAATTGCTGGCCCGGAACAAAGAATCGGTTATAGCTTTCTGGCCAGAAATTCATCACCGGTTCTTTGATTCGCGTCCTCAATTGTTTACTTTGATGACTTTTCCTAATTTTGGAGTAAATGGTTTGAAACCTTTCGAAAAATATCCTTGTTACTCAAAAGTGAAATATCATTCGTGGGATATCAAAAAACATTTACATTTTTGTTTAAAAAAATGATAAAATTTTTTTTTAAATAACTGATTGTGTAACGTTTTGGATTTTTTACGGAATTATAATCTCTTTATATTCAATTTTATTTTTTATAACAAAAGTTTTATTTCATAACAAAATATTTTTCATTTTTCTGAAAAAACACTAAAATAATAAAAAAAAAGGTGTTATTAATTTTTTGTTTTCAAATTGAATTCAAGAACGAAACAATATAAAAAATGTAGTACATTTATTAATTTGAAATATTAGAATAGTACATTACATATGTACATTAAAAATTGCTATAATTAAAATAAAAATAATAATATGTTGAATCAATTTTGTTTCATTAATAAATTACAGATGTTTATACAATTTTTTTCCATTCAAAATGAATATTTCTTGAGCCGGGCACGGAGAGGAGGAAGTTCTGTCACAGCCTACTCGAAAAACGTCGAATAATTGCTATTTTTGGCATTTTAATAACTATTTTTTCGAATTCACATTGAAATTGTCATTTGCGAATATTTTCGAGGTTATATGGACGTGCCCAAATGAAAAGGTTCTATCCGTAATTAACACCTCAAAATGCGATAGTATACCTGGTTTTAACGAAACCAGATGAAACTTTTTAAGTCCCCTGAATGATATTTTACTTTTGGACTAGAATGAAGATTTTTTAAAAGGTTTCCAACCATTTACTCCAGAGTTCGATAACGTCATCAAAATAAACAATAACCGAAAAGACTGAAATGTAGAAAATAAAATATATAAATAAACAATTAGTTTAAAAAATAAGCTCTTATTAAAATAGACCTCCTAAAAAGAAACAGTAATTCTCTCCGAAAAGAGGAGCTTCAATAATAAACAATAATAATAATGCTGCCCGATTATTTTCAGTCACATTATTATTATTGTTCATCATTATATATTTTATTTAGAATGTGACGGGACAGTGTGGGATGTTTAGCAATGCGACTCATTCGAAGTTCACGAAGGCACATCGTTGATTCAAAAGGTGCTCGATTGTAACACGAATCACCGGATAATCCCATTTTTTTCCACATGCTCGGCGCTTAGATGAGAATCACACGAGTATTTCCACGCTCGACATCACAACGGCAGGCAAGAATTCCTCTCTTTGACGAGGAATCCGGTTGGTAGATCCAATTTATCGTGTATCCCCGCAAATCGTACCTATATACATTGAGGATCGAGAGGGTAGGAAAGGGTTGGAAGAAGGGATGGCAAAAGCGAAAGAGAGCAGAGGGATGAGAGCAAGCGGGGTAAAATGGGTAAAACGGGGGAAAAAGGGGGTGAGTTTGGAGAACGTGCGGCAGCTCGCCGAAATAGCAGTTTAGCACTGATAACACTTGGCGGACTTTTATCGATCATGTCTGGCAACAGATGGCTCACCCAATTCCCGAGACCCCACGTTTTGTCTGGTTGGATGCGCTGATAAACGATAACTAATACGAGGAGGATATTGTTTCGCGGACTTTTAGTCCGGCCTGACGTGATGTGGCATATCTCCACAAGGCGCCATACTCTTTTTCACTTTGCCTCACATATACTTTCTACCCTTTAGAGTTTAGATCTTCCAATTTCTAGAGGAAATAAACTAATCTAATTTTATTGTGATAACCCGATTGAAAAAAGTCCCATTGGGATCCCATCGGGATCCTAGATAATAATAATAATAATAATAAATAATAATAATAAAAGTCCCGCTAATGGGACTTTTGTAGGACAAGAGTACCGAGAAAGTCCCAGTTTTTTTTTAAATTTTTACAAGTTCTAAATAATTTATGGGACAAAAGTACAAGAGAAGTTCCATTTTCTTTTTTTCGAAATTTTTAGGAGTGCTGATGGGGAAATTCCTAGGACAAACGTATCGAAAAGGTCCCACTCAATTGTATTTTTATTTTGAGCAGGACTTTTTTAGTACAGAAGTAACAGAAAAGTTCCACTATTTTCTTTCAAATTTCTCTAAGCCCTAAATAACGGTGGGAACAAAGGTACTACTACTACAATAGGTCCATTTTATTTTGTTCAAAATTTTGAAAAGTAGTGATAGGATTTATGTCCCAAAAAAGTACTGCTGAAATAAGACTTAAATACTGAAAAAATTCAAATTAGTCTTCTTTCAACATAAATTTTTTAGGACAAATGTAAAAAATGTTGAAAAATATAAAAGGGTACTTTTGTCTTGGAATAGTCCTGGTGAAACAGAACATAATTTGAATTTTTCGGTACTTTAGTTCTATTTCAACACCAACTTTTTTGGACACAAATCTCGTCATCACTTCTAGAAATTAAAAAAAAAATATAACTTTTTTGAGTACTTTCGTCCCAAAAATGATTTCGGGCTTGAAAAAAATGTAAAAAAATTGAAAAAAAAAATTAAGTAGGACTGTGTTGGTACTCTTGTCCCAAAAAAGTCAGAAATAAAAAAAATGAGGTGTTACTTTTTTCAATACTTTTTGCTCAATGGGACTATTTTTTTCTGGGAATAATTTTACTTTTCACTTCGATAATTAATACCTTATGTTTTAAGATTTCAAGCAGGTTTCTTTATCTCCCTTGCAAGTATACTTTCTATACCTTCTCTCTTTAATCGCGTCTCCTTTTGTGCGGCGATTCGCAATTGCTCTAAAGACTCCTCTTCGACATCCCCACTATTCCCACGCTAAGCAAAGCTTTTATATGCTCTCTCTCTCTCTGCACTCTCGTACTATGAGATCTCCCCACTACTCCATCACTATGCAAGCTCCTTCGCACTCATGCGCGTCCTCAATGTATTAGTGTACTCAATATGGCGCAAAGCGCACGTAAAGTTTCACTTCTGCCGTTTGGCCCCACTGCCACACACATTCTTTCATAAATTAAAAAACAGCTTTGTGGGTCTTTGCTGGACACTTTATTTCCAGTCGGAAAATTTTCATATTGAGAACTTATATCCAAGTATTTTTTATTCAGATTTTCGAAACTTCAAGTCATGTTATCTCTTAATTTTTGTTAGCATTCTGTGTTTATTGCTTTACTGATATTGAAAAAAAACTTGAAGAATAAATCATCTGAATCACTTTTATAGTTAGATTTTTGATACCCACAATTTTTTTTTCATAAGACAAGTTAAAAATTTGGCTGGGTAAATCATGAATTCTGAAAAATTAAAAGTAAAAAATATGTATGATAAATGTTTTTTTTTCATTTTAAAATGAAAAATCATGTTATGATCTACTAGTTAGGGTGGACCAAAAAGGGCTTTTATTGAAAACCTGAAACGCTTTTCAATTTTTTAAACATTTAGGTCACATAATTAAGTTTGTCCCCTAGAAGAACTCGATCGGTTGATTCTATGTGCTGCCTTCAAAATGTTTAAGTGAAATCATGAAAAAGTCGCTGAATGATCCTTTTTTTTATTGAAATTTTTCATTCGTAACCACAAGTGAATACAAAATTATCAGCACTATCATTTAGTACATCCATTAGAGTTGTAAGAAAGAAAAGAAAGAACAATTTTTACTTTAGTTTTTGGTGTTTAGACTATTGAATATTATTATCTTTTTACTAATGATTAGACATTCCTATTCGGTATGATTTTTGTCAGCATAATATTGCTATCAGAATATATTTCTCGTTTGCTAGTATACTAAAAAAATAATTTAAATTTCAACATTTTTTAAACGCAAAAAAAGGAATTACAGGCCAATAACTTGTTTGAACAGACTGTATAAGATCTTTACAGCTGTCCTAAACAACAGGATTGTTCGACGAATTGAGCCTGTGTGGCGAGAGATGTACGAACAACGTGGCTCGAAAAAAGGTGTAGCAGGCTGTCGAGAGAACCTGCTAATTGACAGATGTGTCTGTAAAGACGCTGCACCCATCAGCGCGTCCTGTCAAAGGCCTGGATTGACTACCGGAAAGCTTTCGATTCAACCCCTCATAGACTTATCATATGTCTGTTGGAAAGCTTGAAGGTGCACCCACATATAGTGAGATGCATAGAGAGATTGATGCCTCTTTGGATAACTAGATTTACTATCTCGTCTAGAAATCATCGTGTGATAACGAACAACGTCACCTTCCAGAGGGGCGTCTTTCAGGGTGATACCATGAGCCCTTTGCTTTTTTGCATCACACGTTTGCCTCTATCTCTCGCACGACGAAATTCTCCTGGATACCTCTGTGGCGACACTAATCAGCGCGAGCATAAGGTCACTCATGTATTTTATATGGATGACCTGAAGATCTATGCCTCTGGTAAAAACAAACTTCAAACTGCTATAAATATCTTCAAGAAGTACACAGAAGAGATTGGGATGGACTTTGGTTTGGACAGGTGTGCCAAAATTAATCTGAAGAAAGGAAAGATTACTGGCGTTCCCAAGGACCCTGAGCTTGTGGATATAAGTGTTATTAGACATCTTAATACTGGAAAGACCTATACATACCTGGGCGTGCCTCAAAGCTGCATTCAGGACATAACATCAGTGAAGGAGTCTCTCCGAAGCAGATACAAGCATCTTCTTCGACAGATTTGGTCTTCCAATCTATCGGCGTTGAACAAGGTATCTGCGACTAACATGCTTGCCATCCCAGTTCTACTCTACTCGTTTGGGATGGTTCAATGGACGAAGAACGAGCTTAACGTAAGATCATGCATATATGCATAAAAGCTTGCATATAAATTCGTCAGTTCCGCGATTATATATTTCAAGCCGTCAAGGCAGACGCGGACTTCTGAATCTCCAGTGTCTTCATAACTGAATTATTCTAAGTACAGCTCACATCGTTGCGAATGGTAGAGATCCTCCCCTAAAAATGGTCAGGAACCACGAGATGATTCGCGAAGGAGCGTTCCTTTACAAAGCCGCGGAGCAAACGGCCGAGATCCTTGGCCTGAATTTTAACATCAGAAGTGAGGAAAGTGCATTACTCCATCTAGATGCTTCACTTCTAAAAGCCGAAGTGAAGAAAGCAGAGGTTGAAGAATTTCACCAACAGCTACTCGACAAGAAAATGCACGGAAACTTTCAGAGAAATGTAGAAAAACAGTCCTTGTCGAAGGAGCAAACTTTTGCTTTCCTCAGATCATCAGAGCTTAATTCAGGTACAGACAATTTTATTTTTGCATGCCAGGATGGTGTCATTTCCACCTTAGCATACCGTGACCACATTTTATGTCAAGAAGTTCCCAGTGATAGGTGCAGAGCGTTTCATGCACACGCTGAGTACCAGGAACACATACTATCGGGGTGTCCGACCCACGCAGGAACGACATATATATATATAGACATAATGCGGCCCTAAGAGTGCTTTATTACCATCTGTGTCGCTCTTACCGTGTTGGCCGCGACCCTGCCCTGCCGAACGCTCCAAGGGAGATAGAATCAATTGTCCGAAATGAGAAGTGCCAAATTTTCTGGAACTACGATTTTCGGGCAGCAGTCTCCGTTGCGCACTCGAGGCTGACATTGTTCTCCAAGACTTCGAGAAACGAATTATATTCGTAATCGAATTCTCGGCTCCGTCCGAATACAACATCACTGCCAAGGAGAAAGAAAAGCAGGAGAGGTATCAAGAGCTTAGAAGAGTGGTCTAACGACTGTACCCAAACTATTCGGTACAAGTAATTGTCCTTGTGATAGGCGCTCTTGGAGGTGCGAAACTAATTCTGGTTCGTAACCTTGAAGCCATACCCGCGTGCCAAAAATATGCCGAGGTACTTGCGAGATGGATGCAGAAAGCTGTCAGCCTTGGGTCGCTTCGTGTCCTCAAGACACACGAGGGTTTCGCCGGGCTGTCGTTGTGATTTCATCGTACCCTGTGACCACCCATCTCACGGTTGTGATACGTGGCTATAGTGTGATTTACCGCGGTTCTACTGGGAGAATAAAAAAGTTTCTGGTGCATTTTTTGACCTAGAAAAAGCGTTTGACAAGGTGGATAGAAGTAAGCTTTGGGAAGTCCTAAAAGAGTGCGGAGTAAATGGATGGCTCCTACAAGCAATAAAAACAATATATGCAGATAGCATAGCGAGTGTAAGGAAACTGAGTGACTGGTTCGATATTATGCATTGTGTTAGACAAGGATGCGTCATGTACTCATGGCTATTTATTATATTCATGGACAAGTGTCTAAGAATGGCCCTCTTCGACGAAGAAGGTGTGGATCTCGGGACAGTAAGGGTGCGTTCGCTAGGGTTCACAGATGATAAGGTTTTTATGGCAGAGTCAATCAAAGACTTGCAAGGAATGTTGAGCAAACTAAATATAAGCATGAAAAACATGGGCCTGAAAATTAACGTAAAAAAGACAAAAATTATAGTGTTTCAAGGGAAGGATGAGGAGACAATATTGCAAGATTGTCCTGAACGATGAAATAGAAAGATAGGTGGAGAGTTAGATAGGCATATAAACGAGGGTAAGAAGATCATCGATAGAGCAGGATCCATTATCGGAAGTAAAAATATATCTGATAAAGCTAAAAGACCATTACATAATTCTATATTTACAGTCACTGTGCTGTACGGATAAGAGTAAAATTAACGTGATTGACATGAAATTCGTGCGCAATATGTGGGGATAAAATGCTAATGGACAAATTCAGTAACGTAAGAATCCTCAAAGAATGTGGTGTAGATGAGACACTATTTAATAGATATGAAATAAATTTTTGTTAAGATGGTTTGGGCATGTTGAGATAATGAAAGATGAACGACTGACGAAACAAGTATATCAAGGTAATGTAAATGGCAGCGTACCCAGATGCAGACTGAGGAAAGAATGGTTAGAATGTGTGAATGAGACCCTAATTCGAAGAGATATAAGGAGCGATAGTAACACAAGAGCTTGTATGAGGAAAAGCATGGACGTGAAAGAAGCTAAAGAGGTATGTCAGGATAGAAAAGTGTGGCGACAAATAGTTTACGAGAAATGCACGGTGAGGGGTGTCAGTGGAATGAATGACGCCTATAACGAAAAACCTTGGATACTAATGGGCCCGCGTGGAGAGCTTTACATGGTGACTTTGTGCAGCTCTTCACCTTGGGTGATTGATAGGCAGATTATTCAGCTTATATGAACTGCATGATAGAACCGAGTGAGTCACGCTTACCCCGAAAGGGATATGGCTTAATGGTATGAAATGTCCTTATAGTCACTACCTTATATCCGATACTCAAAGATAGATTTTGAATTTAAAACAAAATTTCGAACGGACTGTAAATTATATTTTGAAGCTGCACCAACAGGGATTTTTTGGTAACTAAACTTTGAAAAAATTAATAAAATGATTCAGGAAGCTTCATGAATAATAACGAGGAAGTGGCAGGAAGCGACTGGGAGTCTGGGATATAACAAGTTGAATAATCCGATAACTTGACAGAAGAATCTCATCCTATATCTGTAGTAAGTTAAGAGAAAAAAATCGTTAATATTTGTTTTTGTGAGCCCGACATGGGATCCTTGAAGCAAGATTTTCTTATTAAGTTTGGGGAGGAATGATTGAATTTTCAAACCTTGGAAATATTAATGATACAAGGTATTGAATTGAGTATTATGCATATAAAGGAGCTGTTTTTCTGCATCCTAAATCTCAACCGTTCGGCAAAAAATAAATTAGCTACCGTCAACTGGGGTAATTATAGATCAAAATGCACGAATTCTTCAGATCGCGGCTTCGCTAAAAATCAGAGAATGTACTCAATTTTTGTTGTACCATATGTACCTGTTTTGAAAAGTCTCTTGAAAATATCCTGAAATTTTACAAACAATCTTCTTCGAAGTTATTAATAATCAAAGTTTGATCCATATTTATACTCCCGATGGGGTAATTATGGATCAACTTTTTGTTTGTTAATAAAAGTATGCAACATTTTTTTTGGGGCCAAATCATATGGAAATCTTTGTTTAGGCATTACAGAGTATTGAAATGAAAATATTTGACTTTACAATTTTTTTAAATAATACCTAGGTATATTTAAAAAAAAAAAAAAATTGCAGGTTATAGATTGGAAAAACTTTTGAAAATTCGTATTTAATAATTTTTATATTTTTTTTCATCAAGTCAATATTTTTTATATTAAAGTTTTTTTAAGGGCTTTTATTCATAGTTATGAAAGTTACCGTCAAAATCGTTCAATATCCAAGGAATATCATTGTTTTTAGGTCAGGTTATACCCATCTATAACCCTCATTTTCCTATTTTCACTTCCTGACACAAAAATATCAATATATCATTTTTTTAAAAATCCGTCGGATTCCGAATATATATTAAATATAATTTTTTTAAATTTGATCTATAATTTCCCCGCGAAATACGGCATTTCACTTTTTACAATAATACGAAAAACTAGCCATTAAAAAGTTTACGTAGGGCGTACACGTTCGTCTTTGTACTTGCTCTACGCCCTCTTTGAATCTTTTTTTTATTAATTTACCATTCTGAAAGATACAAGTAGAAGTTTTTGAGATTTCTTGCGTTCGTGATTCGACAGTCGCCACTTTCTGAATTTTTTCTGACCTCTTGGTAAAATGGCAAAGCTTCACACATATATAAAAGTCCCATATAAAGCACGCTTCATACTCTAAATTGATTTAGTGTGAAGCTTTGAAAAGTTCATTATTGCCACAAAAAAAATTAAACCCTATTTGATCCAGTGGCGCCCATTCGATGGATTAAAAAAAAGAAGCAGATCAGAGTTTGAGTTTTAGAGCTAAAAAAGCGTATAATAATAAGAATAAACGTTACTACATAAACAATGTACCGAATTATTTATCAAGTAAAATTTATGCGCGTCAGAAGCTCTCGTGTGAGCATTTAAATTTTTCTCAATGTTAAGTTTTGGCATCACAGGTTTTAGATACGGACATTGTAAATAGTGCAATTATAAAACGAAAATTAATTTTCATTGTCAAAAAGTGCCCAATATGTAATAAATTCTTCTCACTGAATAAGAATACTCATAACATAAATAAGCACCTAGACCATTACTGTGACGCTTTCAGTATCAAGTCCAGGAACAAGATATACTAATTAAAATCGTGAAGGCCATTAATTTGTTTTCCAACGAAAGCTATTTGTTGTTAAAATTGCTCCGTTTTATCTAAAAAATACAGGAATGTTTAACGAGGGTCTTTTTTTTGCTCATCAAATTGTGATTTTCGGTTTTATCTTGGAGGGGTGAGTGGGTGGTCCTGTGAAGGAGGGAGCTTCGCTCCCCCAGCCGAAATTTCAATGTGCGCCACTGATTTGATCCATAATTGCTCCATTTGACGGTACCATCTTACTACTAATTAAGGTACCTATTTAGAATCGTACTTTCAAAATATAACCATTTATTTTCAATTCACCCTTTAAATGACAAATAACAAGTCTAGTCGATATTAAATTGTTAAAGGAAACATAGATTTTGAATAAAAAGTTTGTTGTCAATCACAGGGGGTAAATTTCAATAATAATTCACAATTATTTTGCAACGTTTCGTCAGTTTGGTTCGCTGACCTCTTCAGGCTAAAATTTTATTTAAAAACACCAACATATAGAACCAGTACAAAACAAGAAGTTGTGAATAATTTTGGAAAAAAGATTACACTTCACATTATATTATTTGATCAAGAGTTCACATAGAATTAAAATTTTGTAAATTGGAAAAGAAAACTTTTTTTTCCTTTTTGGTCAACTAGTCTAAATTTGAATTTAAATTAACGTTTGCACGTCGCGTTGTCTGTAAGATGAGGACGATAACTGAAGGTCCTGAGACTCAGAAGTGGTATTTATACTCAAAAGCATTACGTACACTTACGTAAAAATAAGTATAATTAGACAAACATTATAGTTTTAAGTTTTGTACCACTGGGTTGTACCTGTGATTCAACGCATAAATATCCTCTTTTTTATTAATACTATTGTTGTCGACCTTAATATATATCATTTCAAAAATTAATTTTGTATTCAATTGAAATATGGCGGGTGATACTTATTTTCTTGAAAAAACATAGATTTCTTGGCGCAAAAGTAGATTCCTTACAAACGAATATAAGTTAATATTTCGTCTGTCAGGAAGCTATTTTTGATCCAAGGATATTATACTTTTGCTGAATCCAGCAATCTTTAATGATGTATTTTATGGGACATTCTGAAGATGGCATCGTAAAATAAATCAGATTCTTTTGTTTCTTTTATAGCTTGTAGATATAAATTTGAAGACCTCTATTATTTCAGTGCTCATCATAAGTGATCCGAAAGTCAGAACGGAGCATTAATTTATTAAAAACCTTATTTTCATTATTATTTCTATAAATTTCAAATAATTGTCAAGGACAATTAATGTTATATTCTTTTGTTATAAAAAATTAATTTCAGCAAGCCTGTTCGACTAAACAAATGCTGCGTCTCAATTTTGGGTAATAAATTATTTTAGACGATAATCACGCTATGACAACAAAGTTTTATCCACTCACGCACTGTAAAGTATCAATTTTTATTTGCTAATTTTTTCCTGGTTTTTTCAACTTTAACAACAATTTAGTGTTATTTTTTTTAAGAAATAATTTTTCGCTGTTAATATATTGAAGGTGCTTCAGTTCCGCGTCACATCAATTTTTTAATTAGAATTGGTGGAAATTTCACTGAGATATGAAACACTATTTTTAGCATTTTTTAATGCGATTTCATATTTTTCACTATTAGAATTAAGTACTGCTTCAACGAACACTGAGCGAATTAACTTTCGCTGTAATTGGACATTCAGCTGCTAAATTAGCTTAGAATTCGATAACTCGGTGAAATTTAAACCAATGCTAATTCAATGTATTAACAGCAAAAAATTATTCGATTAAACAAAATTTCACGAAATTGTTGTTAAAGTTATAAAAATCTAGAAAAAAACAGAAACTTCTAAACATTTTCGATTATAGCTGTAACACAGTGTTAAAACACTCAGTTCTCAGATTTTATTTCACAAATTACTGGAATTTGTTTAAGGGCAACACCAACAAAGTTGCATCGCATTATCCCTACCGGAAGACTGCTATTGAACAAAATTGATTAAATTTAAGACATTTGTTGAAATTACAAAAATTCCAATTTTGCTCTAAACGCTCGGTTTTCGGATTTTATTTCGCAAATTACTTGTATTTGTGTTGAACAGCATGAACAAAAACAATTTCATCCCAATATACCTACCGAAAGACTGCTACTTGAAAAAAATGTATCTATTAATTAAAAGGATTCTATTTTTTCCCTAAACACCTGCTTGTCCAATTTTATTTAACAAATTACTTCTATTTGATGTCGGGTAACACCTAACAAGATAAGAAGTCTCCCGATAGGTATGTTGGAAAATAAGAAGAAATTTTTTTTAATGCGCATTAAGAGTGTATGGATGGATAAAACGTAGTTTTATTATCGTGATTGCCATATAAAATTATTTCTTATTTACTTTTGAAAAATATTTTTCAACAATTTGAAATAATTAATTTATATTTGCGTTTATAAACGTTGCGAACTTCAGTTACATGAAAATCATGCAAATTTTCTTTCGTGTAATTTTCATTTTTCTTCGCAAAGGATTCTCATCGGAACAGTATTTGTTTAAGTTTAATAAAAAAATGTTAATAATCGTTACGCAAACTAAAAAAAGTTTTAATATAAAATTCTCGAACTCCTGAAGAACGTCCATTGGCATATGTCGGGAACCTTCCACTTTTCAATAAAAAAATAAATGATAACGGTACTGTGTTCGAATAGATACTAATGATTAAAAAATATTTAATTATTTGGAAAAAAGCCATCTATCTGATCCGTTTTATATTTTAAAATATTTGACTGCCTGTAGACAAAAAACTTAAACATTAAAATACAATTTTAAAAACAAATTAATTATTGCATAATTAATTACGAGAATTTTTGTGCCTATCATTCATTACGCTTAGCAGTAATTTTTGCTTTTTCATTTTCTCTCTACTTTTCCTTCAGCAGGGTCAATTTATTTGTACAAGGAGACATCATTGAAAAAGCTTAATTCTATAAGCTTATCATGATGGCAATTTGAATTTGTCACCAAGAATATGATAGTTTTATTGTGTGAAGACATTCCAGATTTTTGAATAAAAAAATGCACGTTGAATAAACTTTAATTGTTTTTCCATTTTCACAACGGTCGACGGTTATGAAACACAAAATATTTGATATAAATTAGTATTAGTATATTATATTTCAAGGAGTACATAATTTTAGGTTGGTTATTTCCCTTTATTATCATTTAAATTTTAACTTTCAATCGTTTTTAAACGTGTAATAGATTGTTTCTCAAAGTAAAGTATGTAAATACCCTCAACTTCCGATATAAGGATGGTTTCGGGGATGGCTTGCATTGGTCTTGATCCTAAATCGGCAGAATCCAAACGTAAACAGTCAGGACCGTGTGAACCATTTCCTAATATTACGCAATATGCAAGCCTCCCTTGCTCCGCACCTCTCCACATTCCGTGGCCACACAAGGCCAGCAATTCTAGGAATATCATAAATCAGTGGTCCTTATATCGGAAGTTGAGTGTATAACCATAATGCTCGAAATGTCAAAATCGAGTGCCATGATTTGAAAGCCTATAACATTGTTCAGATTGCAGGTGATACAGATTTTCTTGAATGAAAATGATTCTGGTGCAATTAACTTGAAAGAGGGACCCCAAAATAAGCCGAAAATCCGCCCCCTTTTTTGCGCCCAACGTAGTTTTTAAAGGAAAATACATAAATTGACGCAACAAAGCTCAAAATAATCGTCAATGCTTGCTGTAACCGGGTTTGTCATTAGTTTACCCTTTCAACCCCTTTCAACACTGGAAAACTACCCCTATGAGGGCGTGGAAAATACGTCATAAACAAGAACGTGTATAAAATATTTTTGAATTATTTTTTTTGTCCATAGATAAAATCAATTAGTGTACGTGTATAATAACTACGTTAATTCTACTTACTTAGCACCATTTCAAACCTTAAAACCCGAAAAACTACCCCTGTCAGGGGGTGGAAAGTACTTCATGACCAAGAACCTAATTAGGGGTAGTTTTTTAATTTTGCAGTGTTAAAAGGTGTTGAAAGGGTAAACTAATGACAAACCCGGTTACAGCATACATTGACGATTATTTTGAGCTTTGTTGCGTCAATTTATGTTTTTTCCATCAAAAACTACGTTGGGCGCAAAAAAAGGGGCGGATTTTGGGCTCCCTCTTTATACTGCGTTTTATAATATTATCTTGAGTCGCCATAATTTCTAAATATAAAAAGCATACGAAAATGTAGTTCAAGACAAGTTGACTTTATTAAAAATCGAACATTCAAACTTCAACAACGTTTGATCTAGATTATTAATCTATTTATAAACATTTTTACAGAATACTTTATACTAAAATAGATACCTTGAACCAAAATTTTATTTTTATTTTTCTAAAATTACCCAAATACCTATGAGGGACATAAAAGTGAGAGGTTCTTAAAATATGCCCGCATATATTATTATATAAATGTCATTCATAAATGTGTCCAGCATAGTTTTTCACTCTGGTAATAATTATAACCAATTTATTTTCGGACGAGAAATGTTTAAAATAATTGGAGAGCTTTCGATTCGGATTATATTGGTAAAAGGTGGCAAAGTGATAAATCATGTAAGCGTCACTTTTCCAGGATATATTTAACGAGAAATTTTTAATTTTATCTCTCTAGTTGAGTAGCGGGTATAATATTCGTCGTCCACCCCTTTCTCGCCCTCTTTGAGCGCTACTCTATGCTTAAAGGCGAGTTCTGTTTAACGGTTAATCCTAACAGCTTATCTGATCGCGTGACTATGGAGTCGGGGTAGCTCTAGCATCAACGAGAAGGCAACTCCGCGTGCGAATGAGCCGAGATACAAGACAAGAGGCGTCCGTTTACACCGGAAAATTTCTACTATTAACGCCCGACGCCCGCCAACCATCGCTCGTCCTTTGCCGTGCCAACAGAAAGGATCTTATCTCTCCTTTCTCTAGAATGCAGCTACGGAAAATTAGATGAAAAATCCAATTGATAAAAATACTCACGCCTGCTTTACCTTCGCCTTAATGGATTTAGATAAGGCGCCACTCTCTTAGAATAATCAACTCGACTGGTATAAAGTCTGCATTTATCTACTCGCACCTGGTTTTAAATGAAAGCATAAAAAAAGTAAGAGTGTGAAAGGACTTTTTTGCTTTTCATCAGGCTTCGGATCTTACAAGCTAATTAAGAGATGATAAAAGTATAAAATAAGGGGCCGTGCATATTTTACGTAAAGTTTTTTTCTAAAATTTTGAACCACGTATCTAATTCCGTGAGAGTCTGTAGGTTTTGACCCCCTCCCCCCATATTACGTAATTTTACCGACTAACATTTTTTCGACAATTTATATTTATTTACTACTACCACTACTACTATGTAGGGGTCATCCAAAAACAACGTAAGAAGATTTGGATTCAGAGGGGAGGGGGTGTTAAAATCTTACTGTTTCTTATGCATTAACAAAGTAGTTCAACTTTCAACTAAGTAATTGAATTTTTAACCAAAAAATATAAATTCTCAACATCAAATCTAATAATTGATATTTTTACTACGGGATTTTCATTCTAAATCAGAACCTGTTAAATTGAACAAAAAAGACGAATTTTCAACAAAATAGTTCAATCCTCATCAAAAAATAATTCATTTTTAACCAACCAGGAGCATTTTTAACCAAAAAATATCAAATTTCCACCAAAATAGATGAATTTTGAGATGAAGAGGACGAATTTTCAACAAGAGTTGTACTTTTAATTAGGAAAGATTTTTTAGGCAATACAAAAAATCGCATCCAGAATGTAAAATTTTGATGCCAAAAATAGCAGCTTTCTATAAAACAGTTGAATTTGCAACCAAATAACTGAATTATTAATCAAAAAGATCGATTTGCAACAAAAAAGATTAATTTTTTAGTAAAAAAAACGAATTCTCAACAAAATACATCACTCTGTTACCAAGTAGTTGAATGTTCAACCAAGAAGATTAATTTTATATTGAAAAGGACGAATTTTTAACAAAATAAATTAATTTGTAACGAAATAGTTGAACATTCAACGAATTACAAAGTTTTTCTACCAAATAGTTTAATTTTTAAACTAAAAAAGATTAATGCTAAACCCAAAATGGAATAGATAAATTTTAATTTAAAAAATGAATTTTCAATTTGGAAATACTAATTTTTTTCAAAACAGTTAAATTTTCTACACGATAGTTGAATTTTCAAGCCAAAAACACGAATTTTCCACAAAATACTCGAATCTTCAACAAAAAGGATTAAGTTTCGACCAAAAAGCTGTATTTTTATCCAAAAAAATTGTTTTTATATCAAAAAAGTGTAATTTTAAGGAAGACACATACATTTTCAACCAAAAAGTAACTTTTTCAACCAAGAGGATTAAATTTCTTTAAAAAAGTCAGATTTTTAACAAAATACAGGAATTTTCAACCAAATAATTGAATTTTCAACTAAAAAGGATAAATTTTCAACCAAAAATGGCATCATTGCATTTTCAACTAAATAAATCAATTTTTAACTGTAATTATGAATCTCCAACTAAAAAGATAAATTTTTAACAAAGTAGTTCAACTTCCGACCAAGTAGTTGAGTTTTCACCAAATTGTTGAATATTCGAGCAGAAAATACACATTTTCGACAAAACAGTTGAATTTTAAACCCTACAATGTAGATTTTGAACAAAAAAGTTAATTTTTAATAAAACAGTTACATTTTTAACCAAAAAGGATGACTATGAAGCCTGTGATAAATAAACTGAAATTTTAATACTTCATAGATTAAAGAATATTCGGTTAGAAAACTGGAAATTTTACTTTAAAAATAAACTGTTAGACTACGCAACATTCCAAGTCCTAAAAAAAATACGAAATTGTATGTTTGTAAAACAAAGTAAATAAAAATAAAATAACAAACTGAATAATTATTGTTATTAGCACATTTTATTTTGTGATTTTATAAAATCTTAGTAAGATTTCGGATTTAAAAATAATAAAAAACAATACATAGAATTTAAGGAATGAAGGAAGAATTCAAAAGAATGAACCATTCAAAGTTACTAATTGAATACTGAAACATATTTAAAGATTAGATATCTATTTCACTATATAATAAATTTAAATTGAAATCCTCCACAATATTGAAAAATTCCGAAAAATCATTCAAACCGAATATTTTTGAGGTAGCTTTTTCCAAACCTCTTTCCACATTAATCTGTAAAAAAAGGTTTGCCTGAAACATCAAATAAAAGTGTATTAAATTGATTAAAGTGATTAAATTGTACAATTTAAAATTGGGATCATATTAAATTTTGTTTTATATTTCTATATTATTAGTTGATAAGGCACCAATTTTGAGATATTAGTGTTGAAAATAAGCCCTTCAAATTTCTTTAATTTATCTCAACCATTTTTTAGTTACCGTCTTAACAAAAAAGCGGCGACACCCCCCCCCCCACACACACACGCACACACATCCGGAAAATAGCTTAGAACGTTGAATTAGGCGTTTATTAAGTGAGAAACGTTTAATTAAATCATTTTGAAAATATTTAAAATTATAACGACAACAAAGCTTTCTCTATGAGGAAGCAAAACAACTATATTTGATAATAATTTATTTTTATGACACATACATGATTTCAGCCCTTTCGACGCCTATGAAGTTGGACTAATGCTCTACTTTTTACTCCCTAGGGAGTGACAAGTGACGTCAGAGGTGAATAATGAAAGTTATACATCTATGAGTTCGCATTTTACGATAATCAGCCAACTCATCGTAAAAACGGCGAGGAAATTTTAGTTGCAAATAATAGAATTTTCCGGTAATTTATGGAAAGTTACCATATATAACTGATCAAATTACCGTAAATAAACAAAAATTTCCGGAAATTTCTAGAAATTTTTAAATTGAATTTTGGATAATTTATCGTAAGTTTCCATAAACTACCTGTAAGATTACCATAAATTACTACAAAATTTAATACATTTCCGGAAATATATGGAAATTTTTTAAACTGAATTTCGGGAAATTTATGGTAAGTTACCATATTTACCTGTAGAATTACCATAAATGATCGAAAATCTCTTTGCGATCATGCTTTCTTTATTCGAAAGCTAATATGGGCTGAAATCATGACTGAATTTCGAGAAATATCTCTGAAATCACTTATTTCTTATAACAAATATCGTATCCGCCAAGGGGGAGAGGGACTTTTTCGATTTGTGTACGGTTTCAGTACAAGTCGTAGGCGAGCGCATAGCGCGAGCCGGAGAAGTCCCTCCCCTCTTCTCCCTCTAGGTGCATAATGTACTATTATTACTAAAAATGAAATAAGGTCAAATTTCAGAAAATCTCTTTTCCGAGATGATTAGGTGAAAGGTGAAAAGGTAAAAGTGATAAGAAAGAAAGTAATAATATTTAAAATAAAAAAAAGATTACACATAATATTTTTCGAGACCTGTTTTTTCGTGCCCATAATACCATAAGCGCTTGCAATCCAAAAGAGTCTAAAAAAAAATTTAAACCTCTCAAATGTTGGAAATGTATCTCTGAAATATGATAACTATTTCCGACATCAAAATATTTGCAACACAGAAAAAGCAATGCTTTTGAACATTTCATCTGGAAAAGGATTTCCTTTTGATATCATATTTAGTATTGGGAGGAAAATCCTCACTTGAAAATGAAGTAAACAACCAGGTTCGCAGTAGGGTAAACGTACCGTTAGTCGGAAAAAAAGCGTTACCCTCGTATTTAAATTGTTGTGGGCACTTATCTTAAAACCTTTTTCTATCAACGATTCACATTTTTGGACTCTTTATTCATCTATAAAATTGTTTCTATTACTATTTTTATGACAAGTTCAATTTTAACAGAAAAAACAGGTTTTACTGGAAAAAGTTAAAAAACAAAAGTGGACGGACAAGATTTGTCGTGGTCGGATAGCATGTTATCTTATAGTCGGACAGTATTTTTATGTACCACAACATTTCTATTTAATGCAAATAGGCTCAATAATATATTATTATGAAATACTAAAAGTTAGAATAATTGATCAAAAATGCGTTTTTTATCAAGTATGGGAAATTTCGAAAAAAATTGGACAGAAAAGTAAAATTGTATTTATTAGGTCAGGGAGGTTAAAATTCCAAAACAACGATTATATCACTCTTAAAAAAAGAACCTTACTCGCTATTTCAAATATTATAAATAATTTTAGTTTAATTCGTAATAAAAAATTCAGTTTTTTTCATCATCTATAAAGGTTTGACCAAAAATTGGATAAAAGTCAAATTAATGTATCTAAGTCTAGGTTAGAGAAGTTTACGATTTCAATACATTGTTTACGTTTTCAAAATACCGAATACGAAAGTAACTGTTTTTTTTAAATATTCTAAATAATACCTTTTTCTAAAAACAGTTAAATGATCAATTCTATTTCATAAAACTTATGACTACGTTTTATTTATCTCCTGGGATTACAGCCGTCCAAACTAAAAAGATACATAAGTGACATTTTTATGAAAAATGGGTTTTTGGTATCGTTTGATTCGTAAGAGAAAGCTGCGTCTGTGTTAATAAAAATGATTAATTATTAATACTTATTGCAAAAAGCGATTGTTTATAAATGAGGAAAGTCGAAAAAGTTGAAAAAATACAAGATAAAAAGGTACCCAAAGCACTTTGCGTGTCCTAAAATTTGAACAAGGCATGTAGTACGTCATCAGCATACAAATAAAAAAACCTAAAGAACTTTGTGTCTTTTTTGTCTTGTAAAAGTGACCGAGTGCGGAGCGACTTTACAAACGAAAAGAATCGTTTGCCCTTGCGTATGTTTTAGACTTGTGAAACAGCTCGGCTATACACTAGAGACGATCGTTCGGGTAAGTTCGGGACAGCCACTGAACACGCAGTGAGTACAGTTCCACCGACTAAGCTTCGGCGGCGTGGCGTCGCTTATACGTGAGTGGCGTGGCCTATCTTGCGCCTTGGAGGTGGAGGGGATGCACAGGAGTAAGCGAGCAGTCCGAGAGTGGTATCCGCCTTCTCTTTCCAACCTATGTATCCCCTCAACCTCTAAGCCACTGGATACGCCACGCTACTCACGTATAAGCGACGCCACACCGCCGAAGCTTTGTCGGTGGAACTGTACTCAGTGTCCCTTACGTATGTTTTGTTATTGTATTTTGAGGCTGTGTTCGAGCTCTTAGAAAAAGGCATCGGTCGCAATTGACTTTGTGTTCTTTTTGCCTTGTATTTTTTACTTTTCGCGACTAGTAAAAAATTGCAAGTCCATTTTCTAATGAAAAATTGTTTAAATAATGAATTTTATTGCAAAGTATGAAAAAGCGCATTATTTTTACCTGTGTATCTAGATTATTCACAATTTTATTCGATATTAGAGTTCTTTGGGCAAACAGTTTTTCTCGATTTTCTCTGTTCGAGTGAGATTGGACTTATGTATCTTTTTAGTTTGTACGCCAGATTAGTCGTCCGACTTGAGAAGCACTGCTAAAATAATATTCACGCTAGAGGTCGGACAGGCTGTCAGACCTCTGGGTAAATTAAAAAAATTCTGCATCTCAGTTCGGACTGATTAAAAAATAATAATCTTTAAATAAACACTACATAAATTGAAATTGCCAAGGATTTCGAAAACTTCAAGCTTCCCACGTTTGAAAAATGCAGCTATTTAAGTCAAAACTCAATTAAAGTAAGTCATAACTTCAAAATAAAAATGTTCTATTTTCTGGTACAGTAAACAGCACATGCACATACCCAAAATGACGATAAAGGCTGGTCGATATTCTAAACATTTTAAATACCACAAAATTAATAAAAGTTGATATGATCTTTTTTACTATAGATGCATGATTTCAGCCCTTTTAAAAGCCTATGAAGCGAGGCTAAAGCTCTACTTTTTACTCCCTAGGGACTGAAAAGTGACATCAGAGGTGAATAATGATAATTAAACATCTATGAGATCGCATTTTACGATTATCAGCCTACTCACTGTAAAAACTGTGAGGAAATTTTAGTTGCAGATAATAAGATTTTGCGGTTATTTATGGAAAGTTACCACATATAAATTATGAAATTACCGTAAATTACCGAAAATTTTCATAAATTTCCGGAAATTTATAGAAATTCATGAAAATGAATTTTGGGTAATTTATGGTAAGTTACCATATTTACCTGTGAAATTACCATAAATGACCAAACATTTTAATTTCCCGAAAATTTATAAAAATTAAAAAAAATTAATTTTGGGTAATTTATTTTAAGTTACCATGCTTACCGGTAAAATTACCATAAATGACCGAGAATTTCCATAAATTTCCGCAAATTTATGGACATGTTAGAGAATGAATTTTGGGTAATTTATGGTAAGTTACCATATTTACCTGTAAAATTACCATGGAAGACCGAAAATTTTTATAAATTTCCGGAATTTTTGAAAAATGAATTTTGCGTAATTTATGGTAAGTTACCGTATTTACCTGTAAATTACCATAAATGGCCGAAAATTTCCGCAAAGTTATAGACATTTTTAAATTGAATTTTGGGCAATTAATGGTAAATTGAAATTTAAGAATTTTAAATTAGATTAAAATGAAATTCAAAATCCCATTTAACGTCCAATACTCAAGGTAATGTACGATGATTGTTTTATTTTCAGGAATTCTATACATTAATTTATGGTAAGTTACCATTAAGCACCTCTGAAATTACCGAAAATTACCGAAAATTACCATAAATTACCAAAAATTTCAAGCAATTTGTTAATTCAATTTTTTATAATTTAAAATAAGTTAACATAAATTTCATGCTTCTTTATTCAAAATCTAATATGGACTGAAATCATGACTGTATTTCGAGTACTGTCTGAAATCATCCATGGTTCTAAAAAATATCGTATGCGCCAAGGGGGAGAGGCATTTTTTCTCCCCCTAGGTGCATAATATACTATTTCCTTGCGTGCTACTAGCAAGTATACAGAATGTGAACATCTTTTTAATTTTCGTAATTATAGTTTATTACACCATTCTAACTATAAAATATATGAGACTTTCCGACCACTGATACGTGTTCGGAGACCGGTACACTTACCCTATATCAGTCGGGTGATATTTAATAGCAAGTTGGCTATGATAGCGTTACTGGGGGGGGGGGGGGGGTAAGTTGAATAAAACAAACACTAGCATTACTTGTTTTATTTACCGTGCCCCGTAATGCTATCATATCCGACTTTCTCCTATCGTGTATGTTATTGACACAGTTTGATGGTAATGCCTATATTTTGCCGAAATCGATAAACAGTTTGATATACGCATTTTCGCATACAGCAGTATCTCCCGGGTTAAAAGAGCGCTTCACTGACGTCGTTATCCCGCTTTATGTAGCCGGTTTTATTCACGGACAAGAAACTAGAAAGGCACATTTTACTTTCTACTGAGAACGTTCCGAGGAAACGTCTGGTAAAGTCTCAAAGTCTTAATGTCTCAGGAAACTTTACGACTTTTTTCTTTCCGTTCTGTTTACCTTATCAGAACTTTATTCGCCCGTCAAAACTCACCGTAAAGATGAATGCTTCCCTCGGCGTCACCCAACGAGTTTTTCGAGATGCATTTGTAGCCGCCGAAATCTCGATCCTGTAGACCCTTTATCAGCAAACGCATCTGTGCACTATAGACGGATGATTTTGCCTCCGACATTGCATATTTGTCGTTACTAATTATCATCTCCCCTAAAATCACAAAAAAAATTTTTTTTATTATTTTAATTAAAAAATGTAATGGATAATATCGTAAACCAGGGAAAATACGGTGCCAAACGCAGGTCAGGGAAAATCATGGAAAAGTCAGGGATTTTGAAGAAAAAAACTGGCAAAAGTCAGGAAATTTCTGTAAGAAGCACTTTAAGTAACTGTGAAAAATAATTAAAAGGTGGCTTTAGTTACTTTTCAATCAATAAATTAACCCATGGATTAATTTGAAATATTTTAGGGTAATTAAAAATATTCCAAGAATTTACCAAAATGTATGCCATAGTATTTTGGGGTATTTTTAAAAAAACCAAAAAATTTGCCAGACCTTTAAAAGGTTTCTAGGGATTTCAAAAGATTTCAAATAATTTAAAATAGTTGAGAGTATTTTAAAAGATTTCAAGGTATTTCATAAGCTTTTAGAGGATGCCAATGATTTTAAGGTATTTTAAAAGCACTCAAGGTATTTTGATAGATTTTCCAGGATATTAGGATATATCATAAGATTTCATGTAATTCCACGAGATCTTAAAATATTTTAATGGATTTCAAAGAATTTATTCGCAAAAATTAGGAAATTTCGTAGGATTTGAAAGGTTTTTAAATAGTTTGAGGTGTTTCCAAGGATTTCAAGAGTTTCAAAAAATATCAAGGGATTTCAAGAGATTTAGGGGATTTGAAATATCTTAGGGTATTTATAATTGATTTAAACAATTTGAAGTGATTCCAAAGGATTTTAAAGATTTTAGGGTATTTTTAAATACTCCAAAGAATTTTCAAGAGTTTCATAAAATTTTAAGGGGTTTCAAAAGATTTTGAAGGAATTGGAATGCTTCAGGTTATTTAAAAAGATTCCAAGGAATTTTCAATTGATTTCAATTATTTAATGAGATTTCAAAGGATTCAAATTATTCTAAGGTATTTAAAAAAAATCCAAGGCATTTTCGAGAGATTTAAAAAGTTCAAAGGGATTTCAAAATGTTTGAAATATTTCAGGGAATCCTAAAAGATTCCAAGGAATTTTTAATTGATTTCAATCGTTTGAAGGGATTTAAGTGTACTCGAAATATTTTAGTTTATTTTAAAACATTCCGAAGCATTTTGAAGAAATTAAGAAAATTTGAAGGGGTTTCCAAAAGTTGGAATGATTTAAAGGGATTTCAAAATTTGTTATGCGGTTTTGAAGAATTTCGTGAGAAATGGAACAATATTACAGAACCTATAAGGTTTTAAAATATTTTAAAAGATGCCAAGAGATTGTATTAGATTTCCGAGGATTATAATGATTTGAAGCGACTTTAAAAGCTCTCATGGTAGTTTAATAGATTTTCCAGGATATCACGAAATATTATGAGATTTCATAAAATTTCACGAGATTTTATAATATTTTAATGGATTTCAAAAAATGTATTCACAAGAAGTGATGGATTTCGTAGGGTTTCAAAGATTTCTTGCAATTCATTTGAATTCATTTATAATTCACCCTGAATTCTTATTCACTTATTCTGAATTCTTTTGAATTCTTTTGCATTTTTGTATTCACTTTCAATTCTTCTCAATTCTCTTAATTCTACTCGAGTCAACGCATTTTTCTTGAATTTTTCGTTTGATTCATCTTGAAGTATTTTTAACTCTCTTTTGAATTTAACTTGAGTGGTTTTTAAGTCTTATGCATTTATCCTGAATTCATTGAAATTTCCCTGTATTTCTTATACATGTTTTTGAATTATTTTAAATTGAAAAGAACTCACATTGCTAATGCATATTAGTTACCTGAGAATAATAAATTAAAAATTAAAATTTTTTAATTGTTGTATTCCATTTATAAAAGATTTCATATTAAAAATGTTACATGATTAGAAGTTTCGCTCGATGTTTGGTCTTTATAAATTAACGGTGAGGGAAAATAGAAAATTAGTTAGGGAAAAATCAAGGAAATGTCATTAAATTTTGAAAATGAAGTTTTTCGGCCACCCTGGTCAAAACGATTTTTTTTTGCTTCTATCTGTTTAAAAAAAGTAAAAATTTCGAAATTATGAAACAAGCTTTTTTATGGATTATGAGGAGTAATTTTACAAACGTTATATTACAAAGCAACTGGTGTGATATGAATAATTTATTTGATAAATGAAGTCCCTTTATATGAAAGTGAATAAATTGACATTTATTCGAAATAATTTATTCCTGAAGTTATCTTTTCGAAATGGAAGTTTATTCATTGCAAACATTGAGGCAGTGATGTTATTTATTATATGCATACGGATTTTGAAACGTAATGTTTGCATTCAAATTTAACTGGCAATAATTTTGGAAATTCGAATGACTTCATGTTACATGATGCATCAACGTTATTGACATTTAGATATTAGAAGGAAGGGTTTTTATATGGGGATTTAAGATTCATGCTTTTACATAAAAATGCTTTTACCTGTATCACGGGTCCAATAATTTATAGGCTTCGGAGAAGCTTCTACGTAGCAGACCAAGGTGACGTCGGTAGTGGTTGGAGCCCCCACAAGCTGATTCGGCACTTGAATCAATGGACGAACTGTAACATGACAAATTAGCGGATCGATTATGATGAAAACCCCATTTATCTCTTCTGTACACAAATCATAAATGGGTTTGCTATTATTTTGATAAATGAATCAGCAATTGATGATGAAATTCATTTTATTCTTCTATGTCATTAATAACTTACTTCTTTTTGTGTATTTGTGACATTTTGGGACTTTTTGTTTTATTTGTGACTTTTTGTATCTATTTGTGACGTTTATTTTGGAAATAATACTAGTTTTTGAATTGGACAAATCTTCCAATTTTTAAATGTTTTTTCAAAAATTAAAATGGTTTCGATTGATAAAAATTTATTTTTAAAGCATCCAGGTTGGGATGATTCAGAATTAAACTTATTCGAAGAGAAAAGTTTTAAAATCGATTTTAAAATGTGCATTTTGAAATGCACCTTTCTAAATATAGCTTAAACCTTTTAAACAGGGGTAAAAAAAGAAAATTGAATTGAGTAACATCATACATAATATTTTTTAAACGAAGAATAGGTATTTTCAAAATTTGACGAATTCAGGTTCAAAATTTTTTTGGGCACTTAAGCAAATGCAGTTTTTTTTTATTCCTGTTCAAAAGTTCTAGAGTTAGATTTGGAAATATACGCTTTTGAGGTTTAGATTGATATAGAGATCCTCAAGGGAGAGTTGAGACCCGGGGTACTCCAATTCTGATTGGTGCCGCTGTACCGGAACTAGTTGACATTTTATGAATTTTTATTGGCTTTAGTTGGCGCAATTTTCAAATCACAATTTTATTTGCAAGAAGATTTAATACAGAATAGAAACAACACTCATCTCATGAACATTATAAATTATTGGGAAGGTTAGTTATTAACTTTAGGAAAGAATAATATTTACTTTGAAACACATATAATACTTCAAAAATTTAATAAACAAATGGATTAATAAATAAAAAACTATTCAAACTTTTCGCGCTCCATGAAAATATTAAAGTTCCGGTACAGCGGCGAACATTGGAAGGGGAAATGTGTCTCAACTCTCCATAGAGGATCTCTAGATTGATGCGAAGTAAATAACCTCGACTATTTTTACATTTTTTACGAATTTTTTATAGCGATTGCAGCGCTTCCGCAGGATAGACAAACAGTTAATAAAAAAAATAACTCCATAGAATTCATGAAAACAAAAATTGTGTTGATCCAACGTTATTTCCGTTATTTCTGTCGAGGCTTCAACTATCTCAATTAACTGAAAATTTCTCTTGAAAATTTTTCCAATTAAAAACACATATTCTTCAATACCTCTAAATTTCAATATAATGTCAATTTTTTAACAAACGTCCGCCTTTTTATGATAACTCGAAAATATGTTGAGGTAGTGTCATGAAATTTGGAGGGGTCATAGTTGTAAATAATGCCCATTATTGATTAAGTTTAGAGCCGGATCTAGAGCTAGAATAAAATTTTCTTTCGATTTAAAGTTTTTCTCAGAAATTTTTGCAGATGTGATTTTCTTTAAATTTTCATTATATTGAAGAAGAAAATTTTATATGTAGATTTGTTTTGAAATACATCCTTTTTGAACGAAAAAGGTTGAGGTTGACAGTAATACCGAGCCCTGAAAACTGCATTTCTTCAAACATGGGGTGAAATTTAGTTGTTATAAGTCGATAGAATGTTTATAGCTATGTTCATACAAAAATGTTCATCCTAATTTTTGAATTTTTTGACAACAAGATAAATCTATTGATGTATTTAGAAACACTTTATGGACAAATAAAGTTATGACATGTGTAGATTTTAATTTTTGAAATGTTTTTAAGGGAAAATTTGTCTAAATTTGGGACATGTAGCAATATTGCAGTACTGGATTTATTCAATATTTTGAGACAAATTAACTGATGTATGTAACAGGGCTGTATGGTCAAATCAAATTATGTTATATGCAGATTTGTCAATTTGTTTAATTTTCGCAAGAGACAAATTTTCAATTTTTGAAATACACGAATATTTTAACTATCAAATTTATTAGTTTTGATGAAATGAATCTACTGAACTACGTATATAAAACAGTCTATGACCTATTAGCAATAAAAAATATACAATAAGCAATAATAAATAATAAAAAAAAAATAATAAAATAAAAATCGCAGGGGAAATCGCCTTTCCAATCATCTCAGAATATAAAGCAATACTCTATGAGGAAGAATAATGCTCATGAAATAATAACACAATATTGAAGATACACCATATTATAATAAGCGCGCACAAACAGCTTTGCAGTGGGGGTTTCAATTTTATTAAAAAGAATTTCCAATACGATATTTTTCTTATTTGGTGTTTTTATATTGTTCGGGGTTACAAAAGCACTTTTATCATTGTTTTATCTTCTAAATGCGCTTTTTAAAAACAATTTACTACATCATTTTAATAATTGACAAAAACATATAAAAATAGAGATAAGCAACTTCCTTACAATTTCCTATAGGTTTGAACTTTTGAATCTGAAAATCATGTGTCAAAAATAGTTCAGCTTATTATTATTCGGATTCATTATTACTAATGTTTGAACCATATTTTGCGTTTCACTTGAATTGAAGTAATGTAGTTATTCATAACTAGCGCAGTAAATGCACGCGCGCTAAGTGCGCGCGTTCACGTCTCTAGGTTTTTTTTCCGCACATTAAAACTATGTACAATTTAAAATTACGTATTACTAAACAAATTTTCAAATATTAAGAGTTTAAAAAATATTTGAAACAATAATTAATAATTTCGAAATAAAAACGCTTGAAATTAAAAAAATAAATATATTGAACGATTTCTAATTGAAAACGTTCCAAATCGAGCAATTGTAGATTGAGTAAAATTTAGAAAAAAAGGCACTATTTCGAATGGGATGAAAAGGAATTAGACTAATATCATTTGTAAATAAACATTTTCAGAATTTAATAATTGATAATTGAAAGTATTTCAATACTTTCATTTCAAAATTGAATAATTTAGAATTGAAAGTTTTCGAATTGAAATAACTTTCAATTCGAAGCGACTTAAATTTGATAATTCAAAAATGAAAAGTAAATAAAATGTTTCGAAGTCAAAGCTTCTTAAATTCTAGAATTTAAAATTGTTATTACATACATACATACATAGATTAGGAGTTTGAACTCGAAAGTTCATTGCCTCACTACCCGATGCGGGTAGTTTTTCTAGGTGGATATTTACTACCAATGTGGGCCCACCATACCCACGACGGGCCAACAGCACGCAGAATTTCCTGAACGGTCACCCATCCAAGTACTAACCGCGCCCAACAATGCTTAACTTCAGTGATCTTACGAGAACTGGTGTTTTCAGCGTGGTATCGCCGTTATTACATTAATTAATTAATTAATTAATAATTAATTAATAACTGTTATTACATACAAAAATTATAATTCAACATTAAAATTGATTAGAAAATTTTTTCTACGATCACACAAGCAATTCACCGTTATTTTCACGGTTTTAAATGGACATTTTTTAAATTATAAACCTTTAAAATTGAATCATTCTAAAAAAAAATTTTTAATGAAATAATTTCAAATGGGAAACATTAAAAATTAAGAAATTAAAACTTATGAAGGGGAAAAATTAAAAATGCAGCGTTCAACATGAAAATTCAGAACTCTTCAATTGTAAAAATTCAAAATCAAAAAAATTATTTAATTACCTAAGTATCAACTTAAGACAGTTGTATTTTGATATATCTTTGTACAACAAAATGTTAAAATTTTTTATCTCAAATGGTTTAATTTTCAACACTTCATTTAGAATTATTATTCATTGCTGAAATTTTGAGATAAAATATTTTTCATTTTTTAAGTGTTCAACTAAAAATTGAACAATTTTAAGATATTACATTGAAAATTAAAAATTAAAAAAAAGAATAGAAATTAAGAACTTTATGATTCCAATGTTTAAAACTGCACAATTTTAAGCTTGTCAATGCGAATTTCTTTGTATTTTTCAAGTTGAGTTTGAAATCTTCAAAATGTTCTCATTTTCAAGGCTTAAATTTGACTCATTATTTTTTTCATTGGTTTGAATTCATTCTGGAGGCTTCTAATTCAAGATTGTTTAATCACAAGTCCCTTAACCTAGAAACTGTGCATGTGCAACTATCAAGTCTTTCACTTTGATATTCTACGATTTCGAAGAATTACAAAAAACAGACAATTTACTAATTAAATTATTAAACTATCATCGATTCGAAAAGATTTCAATTAAAAATTATTATACAATATTGGTAGTAAAATTCTCAATATAAATCTAAAATATTTCAGGGTGGCCTCTAAAAACAAACACAAATGTATGGTCATTTCTCGATATCAAACATTTTTTCAGGTCAACAATGATGCTTATATTCACTAGAAAGGGCATGGACAATCCTATCGTAACTGTAGTGAAAAGAATATATATTTTTTTAATATTAGAAGAGTTATAAATCGTTAAAGAAGGAAGTATCTGCTCAAAACCTACTGAATACTCATTTTTACGAATAAATAATAAATATTGATTTTTTAAACTGAAGGTATTTAAAGAAAAAAACATAAGCTATTCTTTCGATAGACAAAAAGAAAAAAGCTCCCTCAATTAAAAAAAAAGACAAATTCATTTTTGACTAAACTGATAATTATAATTATAATAATGAACTAAACTATAATTATAACTTGAAATTAAAGAAATTCCATAGATAATAAATATATGGTTAATAAGTATCAGATCATAAAGTGATTGGATTTTAATAAAAAATGTGATTTCTGTCCAAAAAGGATCACTGTCATCTTTACCTTTAAAAATTGAAGAAGTTTAATTATTGTGAACCTTTAAAGTGAAATTATTCTCAAAACGTTTGAAATTATATGCTTTAAAATTGAAAACATTCAAAATTATTCAATTCAAACTTAAGCGTTAAAAATTAAACAATTCCAAACTTCCTTTTAAAAATTGAAGCATTCTTAAATTAGGATCTTGAACTAAGCCATTAAAAATGATTAAGTTTCAAATTGTGCATCATGATTTTTAAAATTCAATCATTTTAATCTAAAGTACAAAATAACAACTTGAAAATAAAAAGGAACAACTTAATGTTAAAATTTTTTTTTATAAGATGTCAAATTGACGTATATGTACTAATAAACTGTCACATTTCCATTATAGAAAAAGGCGCAAGACAAAAAACACGCGAAAAGCGAGCGGAAGCATAGGAGCTTCAATATGAACAGAATGTATGTATAATTGATTAGTATATATACATAATGAATAATAATATAATAAGATGGCGCTACGTTTTTGGCATTACTGAAGAAAAATCCGATTATATTTGACTGATGGGTGGTGGTATGGTGCTTGGCAAAACCACATAGGTGAAATACAATCCATCTCCAAACAAGCCCTCCGGCTTTAACTGCTGGGGCTCTCGTCGAGCGATAGCCAGAAAAATATATCGCGAACCAATTAAAACTTTCTAGTTCCAACGTTAAGGCCGAACCGGGACCATAAATCAATCCAACTGTGTCGTATTGTCGTGTACCTGTATATTTAGCAGACGACGTTGGATCGTTGGATGCATCGTTAATTGCGTCAGTGTATGTAGCTATGAAAATACAAATAACACAATAGTTTTCTATCGAGGCCTATAGAGACTTCGTGTACTGCTCCAACTTTTGTTCATACATTTTTCTATGTACCCTCGCATTCAAGATAGTAAATGTCAACGTTGAACAAAAATAAAACCAATTAGTATTCTCCAATATCGTTTGCTTTCATCTAAATAAAAAGCATAATTCCGTCACACATTGATTTTCTTAATCGCTTTATTTTTTCTGACAAATTATTACTTTTGAGGGTTTCGTAGTCGTTTACCAAATGTAGGTTCTACAATATTTATGATAGAGGTGTGTGCAATAGATTGCAAGATTCTGAGTGATTGAAAAATATTTCATGAGATTATGCAAGATTTCATGGATTAGGGGCCCTCCATAAATTAAGCAACAGCTTTTGGGAAATGAGGGGGTTCGGGAAAAGGTTATGATCTGTTGAATGGGAGGAGCAGAGGAAAATTGTTCCCGTTACCAGTGGTGTAGTCGAGGCCTGGCGGGGCCTGGCGCCGCCAGTGTACTTTTTTCTAAGGCCTGGCAGCGCCAGGCCACTTTCTTGTCACACGGATAATTTTTCCAGTTTTGGACCATCCATAAATTATGTTACCAATTTTGGACTCTTTAATCCTTCTCAAAAATAACGTAGCCGTTGCATAAAGACGGATTTTACGTTTATAAATTCTTTTAAATATAATTAATGTAGATAACATATTGCATTCAATACAAAACACTTGAAATTCCTAAGATTTGAAGCCGAAATATATTGTATTTTCAACAAAATAGTTGATTTTTCAACCAAAAAAGATTTTCTACCCAAAGAGATGAATTTTCAACAAAAAAGACGAATTTAAAAAAAAAAATTAATCTTGAACCAAACAGTTGCATTAACAACCAAATAGATTAACTTTTCAGTGAAAGTGACAAGTTTTCCAAAATATAGTCAAAGATTTAACCAAATAATAACATTTTCAAGACAGTTGAATTAAAAAAAAAGTTACTTTTCGACCAAGATAAATTTTTAACCAAGAAGGATGTTTTTTCTACCATAAAATATGAGCTTTTAACCTAAAAGGATGAATTTTTAACAACATAGTTGAATTTTCATCCAAAAATGATAACTTTAAAACATAATTAAATTTTCCAAAAATAATTAGATGTTTAAAAAAATAGTTGAATTTCTAACCAAATAGTTGAATTTTCAGCATACAAAGATACATTTTCAATCAAATACTTGAATTTTCGCACAAAAAAAGATTACAATTCAATAAAATATTTGAATTTTCAAGACAGACAAATTTTTTAGAAGACCATTGAATTTTTATTTAAAATAAAACATTTTCAACCAAGAAAGATGAATTTTCAACAAAAAAGTAAAGTTTTCAACTTAAAAAGTCGAATGTTTCAAAAAACAGCGGTCTCTTATATCCTCAATAAAAAAATTATTGTTTTTACTAAATTGTTCAAATTCAAGTCGAATGATCGATTTCTCAAGCCAAAAAGATGAATTCTCAACTAAGTATAGTAACAGTTGATATTTCAACCAAACAACAAAATTTTAACCAAAAAGGATCAATTTTCCACCAAGAAGATTAAATTCCTACCAAGGAAGACGAATTTTCAATCAAAAAGTTAAATTTTTAACAGAAAAAGATAAATTTTCAACCAAAATTAAAAATTTTAATTTTAAGTTTAAGAAATTTATTTTCAACCAAACATGAAACGAATAAAAAAAACAGATGTATTCCGAACCAAAAATATAATATTTAGTAGCCTTTTCAATAAAAAATAGAACTTTTACCTAAAAATATAGTTGGCTTTTCTTATTGGGTTAAAGTTCTTAGTGTTATCTAAGTTCGTAACGTTATTTCCACTTATGACCCCCCCCCCGCTGTTATAACCTTAGTTTTCAGATCCCCCCCCCCTAAAACTGGAAACTTAGTTTATGGAAAGTACCGCCGGGCCACTTTTTCTTTTAGGACTACACCACTGCCCGTTACGTAATGTTTTTAACAAATCAAGCCTATAGGAAATATATATGTATCCAATATTATAGTATATAACGTTAAAGTTTAGTAATTTTACAATAAAATATCATAATAACGTTTTAATGACTTCGCATCGATATAAATAGAATAGCATTTTGATTTTTTCCATCATTCTGTGAAAACATATCCATAAAAAGAAAGTTTTTTTTACAATTTTTGAAATTACTACTACTTGAAAAATCGTTCCACATTTTTCAAGTTTATTGCGTTAAGCTAAGATATTTGAAAACATTCCAAGGGATATCAGAGTATTTATAAGACTTCCAAATATTTCAAAGGATTTTGAAGACATTTTGACTGATTTCACGGGATTCTATAACATTTTGAAGGATTTAGGTAATTTTAAATGATTTGAATGGCTCTTAATAAGATATTTTAATGAATTTTCCAGGAGCTCAAAGGGTTTCATACAATTTCAAATTATTCAAGGGATTTTAAGGAATATTATCAGATTTTATGCAATTTAACGGGATTTCAAGGAATTTTATAATATTTCTATGAAATTTCGAAGAATTTATTTTGAAATAAATTCTTTTGAAAATTGACCCATTTTAAAGGATTTCCAAGATTGAAAGAAATTTTCAAATATTTTAAGGTGTTTCCAAAGATTTTTAATAATGTCAAAGATTTTAGGATATTTAAAAATACTCCAAGGAATTTCTAAAAACTTCAAAGAATTTCAAAGGCATTTTGAAAGATTTCATAGGATTAAAAAAATGTCGAGGAATTTCCAAGGATTTTAATGATTTTAGGGGATATAAAAAAATTTCATGCGGTTTTATGGAATTTCAGGAAATTTGGAAGAACATAATGGGACCAATAAGGTTTTAGGATATTTGAGAAGATTGCAAGAGATTTTCAAGGGATTTTAACGACATTTATAAGATGATCCAGGACTTCAGTAATTTTAAGGAATTTTTAAGGTTCTCAATAAGGTATTTTAAGGCATTCTGCAGAATTTAAAAGGATTTTATAAGACGTCATATATCAAATATTTCAAGGGATTTTCAGGAATTTGAAGCAATATCATCAGATTTCAAGGACTACCATCAGATTTTGAGGAATATTATCACATTTTAAGGAATCATCAGATTTCAAGGAATATCCTCAGATTTTATGTAACATTACGGGATTTCAAGGAATTTTATAATATTTGAATAAAAATTTTAAGAGTTTTGAAGATTTTAGGATATTTTAAATGTTTCCAAGAAATTTGAATAGATATAAAGAAATGTCAACGGATTTGAAAGATTTTAGGGTATTTTGAAAGATTCAGAGGAATTTTCAAGAGCTTTAAGATTTTTTAAGGGTCTTCAAAGGATGAGAAAGATTTGAAAAGATTTTAGGATATTTGAAACAAATATACGTAAAAGCGAATATTTTTCACGATTTTTGAAAGCACTACTGTTGTTGGAAATATAAACTAAAATAATTTAATAAAATATTCGAGAAAATTGTATAATATCCTTTTATATTACATTTCATTAGCGTTTATTATGAACGAAATTGTTTTTAAAAATGTTTAGGTTATTTTAGGTTACGATAAGCTTGTCGCAAAATCTGTAAAAATACATAAACATTAATAAAAAACTGGAAATGTGTACTGCTCATTTGAAAAATTGTAAAATATTAAGTTTTTGATTAATATTTGTCTACTAGATGACAGCTTTTTATAGGATTTAATTTTTGAGGATTATATAGTTTCTTTGTAGTAAGCAACTAAATTATATTTAATAATGCATAGTTGAAAATGTGTGGAAAAATTACGTAACATAGATGGGGGGGGGGGGTCCAAAGCACTTTGTTATGATTTGTTACATGGGGAGGGAAGGAGCGAAATGTTGGCAAAAAATGCGTTACTTAATCATCAATGGCCCCTTGTAGGAAATTCATTATTAAGACAATGATATTCTCTGAAGAACTACGTTAAATTCCACAGAAATTTTTTAAATCGCTAAAAATCCTTTGAAAGTTCATAATATTTTAATTTATTTTTCAAAGTTCTCTAGAAATATCTTCAAATCTTTGGAAATCCTACGAAATCTGCGATATCTTATCGAATAATTTTAAAGCCTTAAAATCCATGAAAGTCGTTAGAAATCTTTTGGAATCCCTTAAAATTTCCTGATATGTTTGGAAATCTTTGCAGTCCCGTGAAATTGTTATGAAATCTGACAAAATCGCTTAAAATCCCTGGGAATTGCCTGGAATTCCTTCAAATTCATTGAAATCCATTGGCGTATTTGAAATCTTTAAACAGTTCTGTAATTCTGCAAAATTCCTTGAAATATGTGGAATTCTGTAAAATCCCTTAAAATAATTTCCAATACTGATTTTCTTATAATTATTTTCTGTAATGATCTTTCTAGAATCAAAGCAAAATTACCAAGAAATCATTATAGCCCGTGCAGAAATCGCCATATGTATTACCGATTACCGACTAGGGCCTGATCTGATGTGTACTATCTGGTCCCGATAGGAAGAATTCTGTGGCCCTGACTCGTACCAGACCGGGCTATGTACTGTGACGTCATATAACCGCTTCGCAGCGCCATCTCAAGCCATATGCGCTAGATATAATATAACCACAAACATAACATTATTTTTGTTTTCCTTCGTGTTGTTGTGTTGCAAATGTGCTGGGAGTGTTCGGCCGTATAATATATTCTTAACACATTAATAATAAATGCAAAAATTAAGAAGCTAACCGCGAGTTCGCAAACATCGTGCTATCAGCAAAATTCCGTTCGAGATAAATTCAATGCAACCGAAGAGGAATTGCTGTCCCACATGAGCACCGTCTTCTGGAATGGAAAAGATTGGGACGGTAATCGGAAGCAAAGGTCAAAGTAACAATTTTCAATTTCTAAGTTCCGTCATTAAAATTTTAAATGTTCAGAAAAAATTACATTTTATGTGAATCTTAAACGTTTTAAAATGGTCTAAAACACCTTAAAACCAAACCTTACACGAAAGTTTGAAAAAATGTGTTATTAAAAAATTGTCAAAGTTCACGATCAAATTTTTAAGTTCCGTCATTGAAATTTTAAATGTTCAGAAAAAATTACATTTTAAGTCAATCTTAAACGTTGTAAAATGGTCTAAAACACATTAAAACCAAACCTTACACGAAAGTTTGAAAAAATTTGTTATTAAAAAATGGCCAAAGTTCACGATCTCATTTGTAAGTTCCGTCATTAAAAATTTTAAATGTTCATAAAAAACTACATTTCCTGTCATTGTAGAAAGTTGGTAGTCTAAAATGCGAAAAAACGAAATATAACACGAAGATAAATTGTGATCGAAGTAAATTATTTATTTAAAAATTATTTCATTGATATTCCTGTCAACAGTTCGTATATTTTATATTTACATAACGTCGTATAATAATAAATATTTAATTAGAAAAAAAGAGTTTAAAATTTGGTGTTTTAACTTTTTTGAACTGTGGCTTATGAGGATGGCTTTTTCATCGGGTCTTCAACTCGTAGGTTTAGCGCAATGGTCAAGACTCTCGACTGCTAGGTGATAGATTTAGGTGTAGATGTAGGTTCGATACCCCGTAGCGTTAGAAATTTTATTTGTAATATAATATTTAAAAATGTAATATATGTATTCACTCTACACAGGACCATTAATATTCAAAGTCAAAATACTCGCAATCAATTAATATTTATTTTTTGAATACCTTTTTTGTCATGTCGTTACTAGCCAGAATTGGCCGCCAAGTGCATACCGGAGTTATCATTCCAGCAACGGTACGATATTGGCAGCTGATCTTCGGCAATATTTTTGCCGATACTGGGCTAGTGCTGGGCCGTATCTAACTTCGCACTTGGGTTGTGTTATAATTAATTTAAAGGATTTTAATTCCTAATAAAAAAGTCAATAATGCGGCTAGACTCGGGTAATTAATAGGGGCTAGACCGCGGGCAGATCGGGCGTTTGATCGGGCCCATAGACATGGCTCCACTGTGGCTACGTGTTTCATGATGAGTCTGGCCCTGACTCGATTTCCACATCTGGGCTTGATATGAACGAGTCTGGGCCCGGTCGGGGCCACGGCGAAATTTCTGCACGGGAGGAAAATCTTTATACACCTATAATAAATTTCCTATGGAATTTGTTCGTGAGGGGGATTGTAAAGTTTTGTAAATGATTGCACGAGATTGCATAAGCTTGTGGAGAGAGTGTACACCAGATTACAGGAGGAATTAACACCTCGTAATCAGCCCTAAAGTAGTTAAAGAGAAAAAAATAGTCCGTTTGTGTTGTATATTTTTGTTGTTGTTATTAATGGTTAAAAACTAGGAAATGTGAGGAAATTTGTTTTCTTAGACCGATTTCCTCTTTGAAGTCTTAAATTGAAGCTCTTGGCATGTTAATATACTATACAAAATGAAATTTGCTGTGTGATGGTATTATGTTTTTTATTACTCGCTGGAAACCTTAAAAAGTAAGAAAATTTGATTTTTCAGACCAATATGCTTCTTTCCATCCGACGATTTTTGTCAAGGATAACGGAAATTGAAGTTCTTGGCATGTAGAATTGCGATAAATAATAAAATTTGATTATTTTTTTCATGTATAAAACATGTTCCAAAGTATGATTTATTAAATTAATTTCTTCAGTCGTTGAAGCTTTATAAAAAGCAGCATATTGAATAGTTCTCACTGAAAGATGAAAGTAAAAATTCTCTTTCTTAGCAAATTCCTTTTTACAGAAAGTGTAGTCGCCTTTACAAAGGACGCGTGACATTTCTTCACTATAGACAACTCCTTGCCTTGAACTTTTGAATCTAAAATGTATTATATCGACACTGGCTTTATCCTCTGTTGCTCATGCTTGACCTTTTCTAACCTTTCTTGGTTCAAAGTATAATATTATACTCATGCTACGAAAAGTAGCTGCAAATTATTGCAGTAATTAGTCCAAAGATTTTAAATTTTATTTATACCACCCGCTTATAACGGATTATAACAGTTTGACAAATAATTTTAGAAGGAAACTGATTTTCAGTGGTGCAGGTCACCGGATAGCCAGATAACGCGGTGATGAGCATACATTCAGTAGTATATGTCATTTGTGGTCAGACAAAGCTCTTGAAATAGCCGCAGCGAGATATTTTTATTAATATAAAGGAACTGGAATTAAACTAGTTTGTAATTGATTGACAAACATTTTTAGAAGATATGTTTCACAGAGGATTATACTTGTTTCTAAGGAATTATGAAATACATCAAGGTATATCATGGATTAATAAATAATGAACTGCCAAGAATCATCAAGGATTACATTGTAGTCTGATGGATGAAAAATTTCTGCGATTAATGATCATAAGAGATTTTTAAGAATTACAATCACCCACAAGATTAATGAAAAATTTTACAGTATACAAGACATATGTAGAATGGACTTTGACATGATTACAATTCATGAAAGGACAAATTTACGATTAAAAACAGTTTGAGGGAATATAAGGTACTATACAAAATCTTAAGGAATTTTCGGGACTATTAACTAAAAAATTTCGTTGAATTCAAACGGATTACATTTTGTTTTATTCAATTCAAAGCTTTGGTTATTCTTTTAACACACATTCAGTCAATTTCAACTGATCAGAATTAATTAAAACTATTTTTAAATCATTTTAATTTAATTTCAATTAGAACGATTTTTCAAGCAGATTCAAAGTTACATAAGAAAATTAACATTTCGACACGCTTACATTTGAGTGAGATCTTATCAGTAATTCAAAATTTAAAATGTTACTTGAAAATTTCAACTTACAAGATTTGTCATTCCAAATCAATTTCATATTCACTTAAATACTGAAAGGCACCTTTGGCTTGGAAAACCGGCTTTAAATAATTGCCAGATTTATGAACACTGAAATTTGGAAAATTGTCCACTTTGAAGTAGATCCAATTAAAGTATTTGATGAAAATATTAAATTAACTAAGAAGAATTTACTAACAACATTTTTTGCAAATTTACCAAAATTTAATCAGCAAAATAGAATCGGAATTAGTGCTCGAACTTTTAAATTTGGAAAACCTAAAATATTATTACGTTCATAACATGTGAATTCTAAAGTATTCGAAAAATTCAAAAATTGAAAGCTTTTTATTTGAATATTTCTGAAATAAATTAAACTTTTCAAACATTATACATCTATTACCTGAGAGACTTTTAAATTTTAATGTTTTGAATATAGAGGGCTTTCAAATTGGATACTTTTCAAAAATTTGGCTTTTAAAACATTGGAAACTCTTAAACTAAAATACCTCTACATTTGAATGATTTAAATATGAACAAAATCTCTTCAAATTTAGTTGTTTTAAGATTAACAAGCTTTCAAAAAAATGAAAAATTTGTCCTTTAAATTGAAAATTGTCTATTTTTATGGTAAAAGTTTACATGAGTAAAATAAAACATTTTTAATTAAAAGTACCAAAATTAGTTTTGTTTAAACATTACTTTGAACACTAGCTTCTTCTCACTCAATTACAATACTTTTTTGCTGATTTCTCAAAATAAAAAATTACTGACTTTTTTTTACAAAGTTGGAACAGAAAACTTGGAACAATTCGAAGGCATCTCATCTATAGGATGTACATAGGAAGTATTTACATTTTTCCAACATTTCTTATTCATCTTCAAACATTTTGCGCCATGCAAGCAAAAACTGTTACAGTGATAGTAATGAGCTCGTGCGATTGTACCTTGAAAATGATACCAGTACCATTGAAAAATGTTTATTATATTAGATTTCATTTAACTTTGAAGAAAACATTGGAATTTGCAATATGTTTGAAAGTGAAAAAAATACAGCTCTCCTATAATTAACATTAAAAGAACTTAAGCAATCATCTATAAACAGACGGTGTCACACTCAAGATCGGTACCGTAGTTGAGAATAATATTTGTCACTTCGGTCTGTGAATAAGGATAAGTTTGGCGCATTTAAATAAATAATTACCAAATTACAAAAGGCATCTTTAAATTGGGCGAGGAAAAAAATTTGGTCGGAAAAAGACCGGGAAAATCCTGGAAATTTTAAATTGGCTGCTACTAGACACCTTGGACTTAAACAATTAAAAGCATTTGAAATAAAATTTTGTTGATAAAAAACGTTATAGGTTGATCAATTGTATTTAATTGATGATTTTTTAAATTTAACTCTATTTCGAGTATTAAAAAATAAACAATAATTTTACACGATGTTTCTGAATCCGTCCAAAATTAAACAATTCACACATTTGAATGTTAAAAATTGAACTTTTTTAATTCGAAAGCCATGATAGTTAAGCAAATGTCAACGTTTGATAGAAACATTATAAAATATTTGCAATTCTAAAATAATAATTAATATTATAAATCAAATATTCAAAACTGAACAATTTGAAACTGAATTGCTTGAAATAGAAAGCCTTGAATCGTTAAAATTTCAGTGGGCTATAAATTTAAACGTTGATCGTTACAATGTTAATTGTTTCATTTAAAAAAAATTTAATTTGTAAGTGAATGTATTGAATTGGGATGTATAATTAGCAATTAAACAATGAATAATTTTAAACGACCTGAAATTAAAATAATTTTTCTTTTAATTTAAAAAGTGTGTAGCTTAAAGAAATTTTAATCGTTCAATTTTCAATATTCTTAGCCTAAAATTATTGCTGAAAATGATATAACTTCGAAATTTTACAAATTTATTGATTTATTCTTTAATTTGAAGCATTAAAAATGATGGCGTAGACTGTTCAATTCATAAAAGTTTAGGATTTTAAATTATGCAGTTTAACGGAATTTAATTTAAAGTTGTCAAATTGAAAAGTGTTAAAGCTTATCGTTATACGTGCAAATTATTATTGAACGTTGGTATAAAAAATTTATGGATAAAAATTTTTTAATCTTCAATTTTGAAAATCTAAAATTTATCTTGAGTTAATTTACCTTGAGTGTTTTCATTTTTAATTCAGTTTTTATTACTTCAAATGAAAAAATTTTCAGCTTCATGAGTACGAATTTTTAATTTCGATGATCGTCATAAACTTTCGCAAGTTGGACAAAAAATCGGAAATTTTTTCCTCGATTAAAACGTCCACCCGGATTTAAAAATACCCTTTTATCACAATTTATCTGACTGTTTGATCCATTAATCCTCTTGTCGGAAAAATGGCCTTTGTATCCTTCTGGAACGCCACCCTTCAATTGTAAAACACCTTTGATCGTAAAATGACGCGGCAGACGCCTCTTCGTTCAGGTGCGAGTGCAAACGCCAATAAAGTCGAATTTCGAAGTAGGTGGAAGCCACGAGGAAGCTTTTATCTCGGTAATGACGTACGCGTGCGTGAGTAAGACGGGCGTAAAAACCGGCGTTGGCTTGGCGTCGTAACCGCGACCCATCTGCAAGAGTAGGTGGTAATGTACAGACGGTTCGAGCGTTATCTTATCACTACAGTATCTGCATGTCCTCTACTAGAGCTAGTTTTCTACTCCCAGACCCGGACAGAGAACAGACCTGCTTTCCACGTTTCCACCCGTTTCAAACCGCAGACTGAGCTCTGACCATCCAGCAGCCCGGAAACCTATTACAGATCCAGTGTTTCGCCTTGCAGGCTTATTTCATACACCGCAATCGCATCAACCAAAACGAAAAGGGATCTAAGGCTATTAGCCCGGGATTTCTCGTCGCCCCAATTTAAATGATTTATTTCACTCAGTCTCGACCGATATACAATACGACCCTCTCGAATCCTCTTCTTCGCTTGAAATGTCTGAAAAGTCTAAGCAACTCGTATTGTCTCCGTATTTTATCAATTATTTAAAATTTCGGAAGTTGAGAGAATGATTTATTTTGTATATTACTGCCCTGTTTTGGAAGAAAACCGTTAACTAAAAAAATCGAAAACTGAGTTTTTGTATAAATGAACTGAGGAAAGAAAGGCAGACCTAATTATGCGAACCAGTTATAATTATTGCATCATTATGGAAAAACACTGTTAACTTAAATATTGTCAATAATTATTTCGCAAGAGTACCCTTAACTCGAGAAAGTGGATAGTAACTTTGCGAATTAAAAAATAGACGGCCGCATATGTCACATAAAAATTCACAAGGATACCATTAACTCGGAGATAACGGCATTCGCAAAATTCCTCGGTGGCTGCTTGGCACTGAAATAATTTGGAAAACCATCGCAACGAGTAAATGGAAATCTTTCGTAATATTAAGGAGCCAGAAAAACAGTTTTTATTTCGAGAAACGCCATATTACTATTGTCTTGTTAGTCTGGTCCATTTAAGTTCCGTAGAACTGCGGTTAAAAGCTATTGTACTATGCCTTTTATTTTAAAACCCCGATGAAACAGAGGTCTATGTACGGATCGCGCTCGCTGCTAAAGTATCATTTAAGTCCTTTTAGCATGAGTACATATACCGCCAGGTTACTCCATTTCACTGGATATGGGCCTATGAAAATTTTTCTTTTACTAAGGTGGGCTTAGAATCGCTGTATGAATTTAATCACAACCAGTTATAACCGCGGCTGCATCTGAATTTATTAGAAGTACTCGCATTTGCCTTGACTTTTGATCAGGGAAGGAGATAACTGCAGAAAACCACCTCTCGAATTTTATCGATTCTTCCTAGTTTTACTCTATACTTCAAAATTCCACTCATGCTTGAAAATTTTTTAAAACACAAGTGAAAAATAATTCTATTAAAAACCGAAATCTGAATTTTCAAAATTTGCTGTAATTCCAATTTCGATTGCGAAGTCTTGTCGATTTTTTTTCTAGTGTATTCCTATTCTAAAAAGCCTATACACATAATCAGAAATAATTTCATACCACAACTTATGAAGATAATTTCATTAAATTGAAAGATGAGTATTTTACCAATTCCTTGTATTTTAAATTTTGATACCTGAGTCTTTGCGATTTTTTAAGTGCATTTTTGTCATTAGAAAGTTTTTAAGTACCCAAAAAAATTGATCTCCTATTTACACAGGTGTTAAGAATTTTTTCCGAAAACGGGGGTGGATTAAATATAAATTATCTCATAGAAGCAGGTTGATCAAAATCCGAAAAAGGTTGGGAAGAATTTTTTTCTCCAGGAATGTAAAAAAAAATTGAAACTTAAGAAGATTTAAAAACTCTCTAGAAAAAAAATCTTTTAAACATATTTTCTGAGGGTGGTTTACCAAGCGGATTTAGAATCTATCGATTCCAAATTTATTATAATTTGGTAGCATCCCAATACACTACTTTTTCGCGTTGTAACGAATTCGAATTCTAGAATTTTTTTTTGTCCCACCCTAATGGAGACGACGGTTCCTGCGGTAAATGTATAAATGAAAATATTTTTGACAATTAAAAACAAATATCATAATTAATTAAATAATCTTAAACACAAATATGATATGACTGGTTTTTCATCATATTCCGTTTGTATTACACTCATAGTTATTCACTTTACGATGAAGAAATATCAACAAAATTTGTGTATATATATATATATATATATATATATATATATATATATATATATATCTCTGAAAAATAGTTTATACTTTACAAACTTTGAGCTACGATATGCTTTGTCTGAAGAAAAACAGTTTATGGCGATAAGAAAAGAATTAAAAAAAATTATAATGGCGATAATTAGAGATCGGTGTCATTGTTTGAGATGAAATTTCCAGAAAAATTTTTAAACATGCATTAGAGTTCAAATATATAGTTAAGAAAATTTAACAAATTTGTTGCGACCAGTAAGGTGCGAAAACTGTAAATTTCTAAGTAAAAATAGTAAAAATTTATGATTTTTGGAGCTAATTTTCATACCTTTTAAAATTGTTTAAAATTTTGATTATTTTTTCAGTACAAATAAGCAATAATTCTCAAATGCCTATAGACGTCAAAAAGTCAACTAAAACAATTGTTTGAATTTTTTTTATAACTCTAATAGAAGTCCTGAATGATTGTCCCAATAATTTTCGATTAATTTTTTGTTTCGGATAAAAAAATGCATTCAAAGATGAAGATCACTTTTCGACTTTTTTGCAGATTTTAACTTCGTCCGATCGAGTTCTTCTAGTAGTCGGACTTCATTATTTGACTTATATTTTGAAAATATCGAAAAGCGTTTTCACTGATCAAAAAAGCCTTTTCTGAACCACTCTAATATTATATTTCGCAGAAGAAGGTTATTTTTTGGTGATATGTGCACATTTCGTTCCCTTTATGTTCGCACACTTTGTTAACAATCCAGTTACTTTTTAGCACACTGTGTATACTATAGTAATCCGCTAATTAGTAACTTTCAGACGTCTAACTTTTTTCGATAACTTTTCTGCGAGATGAAGGTATTTATCCCATTATTATTACAATAATGCTTAGAGTCAATAATAGTAGAAGTGGATAAAAGTTTGACGGATCTGGAAAGCTTGAATCTCGGAAATAATTGGGGCTTTATTTCTCTGAATCAATATTCCCATTATTTGTCTTTATGCAAAAGAATCAGTGTTGGTAATTCCCACTAAATTATTCAAGTGTACTGGGAATAAATCCGTAACTCTCCTTTAATTCATTTTACTTCGATTGTGTTAATTTATTTCCTTCGTTTTTTATTTTAATTGAACCTGATGGTACTTTAATTCAATTAAAATTTCACATAAAATATTAATATTCATTCAAATTCAACGTCTACGTGTACCGAAAAAATCTGGCCATTCGTATCAAAATTTCCGTAGAAATAGTCAGAAACATCAGCTGTCTAAAAAATAGTTTTTCTATGATTATAAAAATTAAAATAATATGACTGATAATGCAATTTTAAATAAAGAAGATTATTTTTCATGAAAAAATTTGTGAGCTTGAAAATTTTTTTTTAACAATGTTTTTTGCAATTGAATTTTTTCTTACAACCGCTTCTTAACCAATTTGAGAGTAAAGTTTTCTGTGACTGAAATTGTTTCAAGAATTTTTTGTGAAGATAAAATTTTTAAAATAAATAATTATATTCGAAGATTATTAACTTATTTTTTAAATTAGAACCAGTAAAGTTGTAGCGAATGCTTTTTGCAAAAAAATAAGCCATGATAAATTGAAATTCAACAATTTAAAAAAAATTAGTAAGAAGCCACAGTAAGAAAAAATTCAATTACAAAAACTATGAGTAAAATAATAATTTTTTGTAATTTTTAAACATTTCTATTCAAAAACTGATTTTTTCTTTCATAAGATTTCACTAATAATATCATTGAAGTTGTTTAAATCATAGAAATTTCTTTTCCCAGAGACCCGAATTTTGGCATGAAAAGTATCTCAACTTATTTTTGAATTCATTGTAGCCCAATTTTTATTAATAAAGGATATTCATTGAAAAAAAGTATTTGATTATACTATCCAAAAACGAAATTTTATCGTAAACGATAATTAAATATTAACAATTTGTTAAATTGTTTAATAAATCAATTTTATTTTAAGCCGAACTTTTTTCATATTATTTCTTGACCGGAACCGTTAAAATCATGCAGGTCGGTGAGATGTTCAGCATTGTTTTTTCTTGGAAAATAAGGGGAGACATTTTTTTATGAACGTACTGAAATTATTTTATTTTATCCAGATTTTTATGCTAGTTTTAAATTTATAAAAAATAATAAAAAATTGTGAATTTATTTCAATTTTTGGAAAATAAGGAAAAAAAATCTGAATAACTCCACCTTGTTCAACCTTTCTTCGAAACCAGTGAGAAAAACAAAGAAAGAATAAAAAATGGCAAAAGCTATTTCCATTTTTTTTTAAATTGAAAAACGAAATTTTCTCGTAACAGCTACCTTTTTTTGTTGAAATTTTTAGGAATGATAAGTAATATAATTATAGTTTTATAAATAGATTTTGAGGCATTATATCGCTACGTCCAATAAAATAACATTTTTCTGTTTTGAAGTAAAAAATAACAGTGAAATACAATAAATGCAAAATCAGTAAGAAAAAATAGAATTTTGTTTCTCTAAAAATACAATTACGCTCTAGGATTAAAATTTATTGTAAGTTGACTATATATTGCTTATCACTCCTGAATATTTCAACGAAAAAAAAGATGTTTTGAGAAAATTGCGTGTTTTAATTAAAAAAAATCGAAATAGGTTTACCTTTTTTATTCTTATTTCGTTCTTATCATTGGTTGAGAAAGAGTGAAAAAAACTTGACAAACTGAAGAAAGAAAAACCATAAAATCTAAAAAATTGAAAAAAGTGTAAAGTTGAAAAAAATTGAAAATATTTTTTTCTCCTAAAAAACCAAAAATACTGAATGAAAAATTCATGGTCAGTACTATATTAGTAATAACTATATTAGTTCCTATTATTTTTTGTTAATTTCAGAAAAAATATGGGGCTGTTGAGAAAATTGTTTTTTTTTCTTATTTTAAAAAAATCGAAATAATTTTACCATTTTTCATTAATTTTTTGTAGATTTGAAAAGAATGCATGAAAGTGTATAAACTAAAACAAGAATAACCCTAATATCTCAAAAAATGTTTAATCACACGGTTGTTAAAGTAAAATTTGCGAAAAAAATAATTTCACTGTCAATATTTTAAAATAATCGCCAAAGATGCAAAAATGTTGCAATATTAATTAAAAAAAAAAGTATCTATTCTTATGTACAAAAAAAATTTCATTGTCAAGCCAATCCTGAACATGTCACCCGCCGGCTTGCATGATTTGAAATGGATTCGGTCTCTTAACAAATTCTTAAAAAGTTGTAAATTCCTGTTGCCGATATTTATCGTCATATAGAGCAATTGATGGGCTCTATCCATGCTGAATTTAAAAGTTACACGGGCTTTCAAATGCTCCAGATGCCGGTATATGTCGGTAGCAGAAATCTCGAATTAGAAAGTAATTTAATTCAATTTTTATCACTATATTTCTGAAAATGGTTAAAAGTTCCGACAGAATTGTTTTCTATCTATAAAATAAATTGTGTTAACTCTCCAATCTTTTTTAAAATGCATTTTTAAATTACGACTATTTAATAGCGTGGTTTAGGGTTATCTATACTTTATAATAAAGAGAATCAACATACATAGTTCATAGATACTCGGAACAGTAAATCAATAGTATTATCGAAGAAAGTAAATTTTACCACATAAACCTTGCGCAAATATTATACATTTTTTCAGAAAAGTACAATTTTTATGAATCTTGTTTAGTATCCATTAAATGTGCCGATATTTGCGGATCGGTCTTGTTACTATACCTCCACCTTTAGTAGTCATAACCATATATATATTTTTCACTACTGATTTTTTTCCTCAGCTTAATACACTTCGTCTGCTTTTATTATCAGCTGAACGAATTTCCTCGACTTATCTTTTCATCATCAGCTGGTTTCGACAAGCTGGTACCTGCCCGAGAGCTTTTCCTATTACGTGCAAAACAGGTTTAAGAACGCGTATAAGCGATGGGAGGATATCTGGGTGTAAGAAGAAAGTAAGGTCGGCAGTAGTGCCGGCATCGTGGAGATAGCCATCGTCTCCTTCTTTGCATAATTTTACCGTAGCGAAAGGGGGCGCGCCAAGCGAGAAGAGTTAGCGAAGCAGGGTGGAAAAATTAAAGTAAAATACTGCTTGAATAACACTGTAAAAGGGAAGGTGTGAGATAGAAGCGAGAGAAAGAAGATAAAAGGGAGAAATAAAGAAAGAAGGAAAATAAATACAAGAAAATTCAAAACATAGTGAAAAGTAATTTTATCGAAGGCTTGTAAATATTCCGCAAATTCTACTTTCCCTAACTTTGATTTTACTGAAATTCATTTCACCGAATACAAATTTAACCTAATTTATATTTCGTTTCGTAACCCCGGGCAGAAACTTTTATAGTTTAAGTCGGGTGTCCTTCCGCCCGTCCGTCGTATTTTTTCCCAAGAGGGGAAGTGAGAGAAAAATGATGGGAGGGGAAGTAGGAGGAGTGACGGGTGGTAGACGAATTGAGGGGAAGAATTGGGAAGAGAGGGGAAGTAATGGGAAGTAGAGGAGGAAGAAGCACTGGAATGGTGGGGAAGTGAAGGGGGTAGTGATAGGAGGGGTATTATGTGTAGGGAGGGGGATTTGGGAGAATGAAAGGAGGGGAATTATAAGAAAAGAGGGGTATATTTGAACGACTTAATGAAAGTCTTAATAGGCTACTAAAACGTTTTTTGTAGACGCGCGAGCCTACTTTCACTATTTTTTTAAAGCTAAGGTTAGTTTTTCAAGAATTATAACAAATACGAACTATGACAAAAGAGAATAGATGATAATTAGAATCAAATTTTCAAACTCACATTTTATAACATTTAATTTATCACGCCACCAAAGAAATTATGATTGGATTAGAAAAATTACAATACAAAGTGAAACAAAAAATTTGAAAATTTTGCGTAAGATAATAGAAAATTGAAAATCTGATATGAATAAATCGATATTTTTGCAAAAGAAATTGAAATATTTTTGTTCTTACAACACTTGATTTATAAATAAAATAAAACAATAAAATGTTTTACAATTTTTACCCTACAAGATAGTATTTACAAGTAATAAAAAATTTCTCAAGAATTCGAGCCATATGATGAAGTACATTGAATATTCAAGTTTCTCAACACAATTCGAAGATCATGATAGGATTTTAACAAGTATCAAAAAATTAAAGATATTATTACCAAAATAACAAAAAGTTGTACTAGTTTTCAAAGTGTTTATTTTTTCTATTGTTTAGTGTCGTTTTTGTTCATCATGCTGATACTATTAAAAATCCCTTTTTTTCTCAGAAAAATGTCCCTATTTCCCCTATAATTAAACTTCTGAACCACTATGATTCCTGCGCTTGACCTAATTTTTATTTTTCCAAATAAATTGCGAATAAATTGTTATTCAGCCAAAAGAACTGCAGTAAAGTGAAAATTAGGGAAAGCAGAATTTGATTAATATTCATGCGCCAGTTTTTACGGTTATTGTCACTTTAGAAAGTAACAAGTCGGTACATTATCGCTACATTGGAGATTGGTGAAAATCCATGAAGCTTAGCTAAAACTTTTGATTAATATTTAAAATTGTTTAACTTCAAACTCCTTTTCCAAATTGCCTAATTTTTATGGCCCTTAATTTAAAATTACAAATTTTCACAGAATTGTTTCTTTTAAACTTTACAGATTTGAATTGGTAAATTTGAATTAAAAATTTTTTAAATTACCTTTCTTGAATTTGGAACGATTTAATTTTAAATTTTCGTACAGTCATGTATGAATCCTTGATTCTGAACTTTTTTTAGTTTAAAAAAATTAGAAATTATAATTTACAACTTCTAAGGCTCCTAATCCAAAATTGTTCAATTTAAACGCCTTCCTATGAAGTTGTTGAATTTTACACGTGTAATATTTAACTCTTCAATTTTGTTTCATCTTGAAAAAGAAGTCTTTCAGCTTGAAACTGTATTGAAGATTAGAATTCGAAACTTTTTATTCATTCCGAATATCAATTTTCTTATACATTTCATCTTTTTCATTGAAATGTATTAAATTATGAATGCTTTTATTATTTTATATTTGAACTTTTAAAATAAAAAATCTTACATGAATGAGTGCTTAATTTTAAAAATTTTACATTCCATCGTCTATTATGTGAAGGCTTTGAATTAAAAATCGTGTAATTTTGAACACATGCAATTTAGAATGATACACTTTCTGAGAAACTATTGTTACATTGGCCAAAAATTAGGTTTCTAGTTTTAGAAAAAATCATGAAGTTAGAAACATGCTTGGGGTATCAGGTGACCCACAGTGCGCTTTAAGGGTTAAAACAAACGTTCTATAGTATTTTTTACTGACTTCTTTGATCTTCAAAAGTGCCTAATAAATGATTCTCGTAATTTTGATCAAAAATATATTTGAGGTATTTTTATGAGAAATGCCATTCGGTACTTGGTTATTAAAGCAATTTTTCTACGTTTAGGTTGTGAGCACTAACAAGTAAGTGCTGCCAACAAAATAACTTTTACATAAATGAACAAATTCATGCTATTCATCAACATAACGAAATAAAATTATTTGTAACTTCGTTGCCTAATGATAGTTAGTAGCAGTGACTGTTACGGTTATATTTTAAATACGACGCAGTTTGGAGCTCGTATATTTTGATAATATAATGAAAAATTATCAATGTTCAAATGAAAAAATGTTTCTGAAAAACATTTATGGATTATTGTTTCATTCACTCATACACAATACCCTCCGAAAAGTGATCCAAAAGGCTTAAAATGAGAATATTCACTTCGTACCAGAAGAGTCTGATCTGAATAAAAACTCTGATCTGAATAAAATTGCAACATGCTAACGAAGTATAAAATATAGGATAAATGGCCAATATAATTCATATTATGGCATTTATATCTTTAAAATTAATGTTCCAGCTATAATTTCGTATGTAATACATACTTTTCCCACTTGCACATCCTGTATTAATATTATTACTTCAAAAGTTTTTCATTTCACCTCGTACTGGTTTCACCTACATTAACATTTTTTTGAGAATGTTCCCTAATAACTTAAAGAATATTTTTCACCTCTTACCATAAAAGAAAATATCTAATTGAGTTCTCAGTATATTTCCATGACTTTCCCAACTCCTGAAATATCTGGAGTGCATGGAATTCATTTCACTTTATTTTAAAATCCAGTTCAGATATTGTGCCAGGCAAATAAAAGGAACGAGCACTTACTTTTCTCATTACTATTTCCCAAAAATTATGACTCTAATGGTAACGCAGATAAAAGTACTTCGTTTTTCCTGAACAGTGCAAAAAGAGAAAAGATAAAAAGTAAGAAAAACACAGAAAGGAAAGAGGAGGCACATAGAAGAAAGATAAAAAGCAAATAAGGGAAGGAGAGGAAGAATACAGTAGAAAGGATATTTAATCTTAATATAAGAAAGAAAGGAAGATGGGGTTAAGAAAACTAAAGGGAAAATGGAAAAGCGGAATGCATCAGAAGGTCTAAGGCGTTGAAAGGAGAGATAATAAAATTACACTCAGCGCGATATACCCACTATTCTGAGTTTAGCAGGATAGTTGAGACTCGAAGACCAGGAGAATGAATTAAGCCGCGGTTACGACCAACTTCGCCTTCTCCCTCTCCCTCTCACTCTCGTGGCTCTCGTGTCTCAGATCTCCCCAAAGGTAATTTCTCCCCGGAAATTGGACGTACGCTTACACGCCACCGATCTTATGGCTATACACAAGCACAATTGCGATAAGATCCTCTGGAATAATTGAAGAGTCTCATTCAGCGTTTCCCGCGCCACTTCTTCCCGATCGACACTTCAGATCGCAGGAAAAAATAAACATGAGGGCGATGCGAACTGATGCTGGAATTTATATAAGATATATTCTGAGCACGATAAGCCTTCTTCCTAATTTTTGTAACATTTTAAGAGAATTTATTTTGAATGTTATGTATTCTCTTCCGACATATTTTGCCGGATACTCATTTTCGCTTCCGACATGCGAGAACAAAATATGCATATTTTTTTCTTTCTTTCCTATGGGAAGAAAACTACCGAAGCACTGAAGTAACCGGAAAAACGTACTCTCTTTGACAAAATAGACTTAGGTACTCAACAGAATTTTTAAACTTGTTAAAATAAACCTTGATTTCTTTGAAATTCCAAAGAATTCAAGCGCGAGTTCGGTCACACACGTTGCCTTTTTGAAGTTTAGGTAGGAAGGGGATACAGATATAAAGATGAAATATAACATATACCTGTCACTCACAAAGGTCACCCTTTCATTTTCTATTCTGGCACAGTTTTCCAAAGAGGAAATTTTTAAAAAATGTTGGAATTAATCTTGAATTCTTTGGAATTCATCATAAATGGTTTGGAATTCTTTAGAATTTAAGCGCGACTTCGTTTACACTCGTCGCTCTTTCCAAGTTTCCATAGGGGGGGGGGGCTATAGAGATAAAGACGTGAAAAATAACTTCCATCTGTCATAAAGATTACCCTTTCATTTTCTATTTCGGCATATTTTGTCGGAGATTAATGTATAAACTTTATTGGAATTAACGTAGAATTATTTGGAATTTACTATACATTTTTTATAATCCCGTCCGCAATGAAATTGCATTGATTCAATGGATTCTAAATTTTCCTTTTCAAACTCTCCATTTTTAAAGGTAAATTTCAATTTAATAATTTTATTTTTATAATTCAAAACAGAGTGTTTATAATTTCAAAATTTGAATAAGCTTTCTCTTTATTAGTATATATCCTCTATATTAGTGATGACAATTGTCAACAAAATATGACCTCTATTTTTTGCCTATAGATCAGGTTTTTGAAATTGTTTGCATCAAAATATTGTATTGAGAAAAACCATAAATCACGCTATAAGTTATAGTGTAAAAACTTTTTCTGACGTCAATGAGTAAGTCATTTTAATGCCATTTTTAGTGCTAAATCCAACGACCGCCTTAGTGTTGCGATACTTTAAACGCGTTCTTAGGATAAGCGCAAAAAAAATACTTTGAAACAACGTGAAAACAAGCTTCAACAGAATATAAAAAATCTTTTAAAAGATTTGAGAGTTCCAGTTCTGACCGCTTGCAGGACACATGTCAATGAAAACATCTCTTTGTGCAAAGTTGACAATTTGGAATTATCTCATTATTAAATGCAAATCATTTTACTGAAAATCTGTTGAATTCACTGAAGTACACTGAAATTCTCTTCAATCCAATTAAATATACAGAAATTTAATTGAATGGTCTTGAATTCTTTTAAATTTACTTTTATTCATTTGTATTCACTTGAATTCCCCTAAATTCGTTTGAATTTTCGTGAATTCTATTGAATTTCTTTTGATTCCATTGCTTTTACGTAATTTAAATTAAATTCTCTTGTATTCCTTTGAAGCGAATAGAATTATTTTGTATTCATTTGTATTCTCTTGAATTTATAGGAGTTTGCTTGATATGAATTCTCTTGAATTATGAATTATGACAATTTCATTGAATCCGCTAAACTTTCATTATATTCCTTTGAAATCTCTTGAATTATCTACTCTCTAACTTTGAATTAGTAAAATATAACTGATTATCATTTAAATTCTACAAATTGCTATACCTGGAATTGAGTCACTGATAATAATTAGTCAAAATGTATGTATTCAATTATTAGTTATTGCTACATGCATGCACACTATCCAAGCTCGTATTTATCGATTTATTAAAATTTTTAATGCAATTGATCCTACACAAATTAATTTAATGCGAGAAATATTTTATTCACCATTTATAATAATGAAATTTAAAAAATACTTGATTTATCAGTTGGAGTCATTATTACTGATTCAATTAGTTTAATCTTTCCTAATTCGGGTTTAGAGAGATTAAATTGATTTAAGTTCTCTTAAATATGTTTGAATTGTGTTGGACTTTGTAATCTTTAATTCAATTTAATTCCCTTGAATCATCTTGAATTCCGCTGAGTTCCATTGAATTTCATGTAATTCTCCTGAATTATTTATTAGAGACCTTTAAAATAATTTGAGTTCTCATGAATCACGTTGAATTAGTTTGAACTCTATTATTTTTTGCTGTCAATTCAATAGAATTTAACTGAATTCTTTTAAAGCGTAAACTTTTTTCAGATTTTTCTGCAATAAAAAACTAAGATAATTACATGCATTTCATTTAAAAAAGTAAATATCAACATAACAGAAGGGGGGGGGGGCTGAATTCAGCGTTAAAAAACACATCCAAATTCCGCACACTTTTTCTTAAAGATTTTACCCACACTTATTTTCAGGAGGATTTGTAATTATATAATTAACAAAATATGTTGATTCAAAAATCTCAAAAATTGGACTCACAGGAAAAAATAAAGGTCAGATTCGCAATCAGCATAACAAAATACTATGGAAATCACACATTATATTTCATGGGTAGGTATGTCATAACTCTGTAGTTAAGGAATTTATAAATAATTTTGGATCATAATAACTGTTTTATTGAATTAATTAGGAACAACATCAGATGATTTTAATTTTGTTCTTATCCTTTATGCCATATGTTAAGAAATTTGATTAAAAATATAAAAAATGATATTCTAGAGGCACTGGAAAGTAGATCACACAAAAGCTGATTATTCCTCAGTATTTACAAATATTTTCACCAGTTTTATATACCCCATGAAAATATTTTATAAGAGCCGATTATTAAGAAAAATTTCATTTATTAAGGATTGCAAAGTTCCAAATTGAGTTTTCTAAACAAAAATCGAGACCAGACGTAATAATACTCATAATGGCATAAAATTTCGCCCGCGACATCGAAAAGTACAGTTGTGGACGTTACGAGCGAGGCCTGCGGGTCATAACAATGATTTCTGTCGGATTAAACTCAGCGTTTTATAAGTAGTTCATAACTGGATGCGAAGCGGCAACGTTCGACTTCAACGGCGGTTACTACTGCGAAATGTTTCCACTTGGCAAGAGCTCATTCGCCTTCGACCATTTCTCGCCCCTTTACTCCCTTTTTTGCTATTATTTTTGTTCTCCTTTTTTATTCTTATCCGATTTAACTTGTTTTAAGACGTCACTTAATTTTGCAAAACGTCTTTTATCACTGTCGATATTTCAAAATGCTCTAAAGGCTCAGCAGAAAGTAGACCGTAAAAAGTTCTCCTTCCTATTGTAGAGCAAATCTTGTTTTTTTTTTATACGCAGCTTTACGATATCGTATTCCTTTACTTTATTACTCGAGATAAGAATTAGAACGTGGTGGTTTATTTGGTATCTTAAAGTTAGCGTCATTGGCACAGCAGACATTTATTTCAATATTGTGTAGGTTCAAATGTAAAGAGGTTTAAAGTGAAGTATTTGGTTTTGCGGACTTCCAAAATAAAGAAGGTAGAAATTAAGCATTTAAAATTCAAGCCTTTAAATTTTAGATCAAAAAGTTTATAATTCATGAACAATATAAATGTAAACAGTTTTAAATGAAGAATTTCAAATTGCTAGTTTTATAATTTCAGATTGAAATAATTGAGAATTGAACGATTTTAAATGCAAGGCAAGTGTTATAGCGCTTGAAATTAATAATTCCAAGGATTAACTCTATTAATTGACCACTTTTTAATGAATTCAAGATGACATGTTTCAGATTGAAGCATCTAGTGTTTCACAATTTAAAATTGGGAAACACATAACTAAAAAAAAAGAAATCTAAAGCATTCTCAATTGAAATTTTTGAATTCCAAATTTTCAATATTGTAGGATTTCCAAATGAAAGGTTTTAGGCAGCGTAATATAAATCACTCGGAATTGAAAAATATCAGAATCAAGCTAAATTTGATCCTAGAATTTTGGTTTCTTTACAAAGAAACTATTGCAGTCTAGTGTTTAAAAAGTATAAATAAATTCGAAGAAAGAACAAATATTTTGTTCGTTTAAGCGTTTAAAATTTCATGTACATTATTTTTTGAAATATTTCCATTCATGCACAACATCAATTTTATATTCCTGAATGGGAAATCCGAACACTAGATTTTACTTACAATGTACGTGTAACATCATCCGCTTGCTGACGGAGGGCGGGACACCGTTGCTCGCTATACACAAATAGGCGCCCATTTCACTCCTCGTCACCTTAGGAAATATTAGAATTTCTCCTTCCGCAAAGGCAACTGAAATGAAAACAAAATTTCCATACATTTTTCTCATAAAATAATTACATACATATAATTTAGTTATTTATTTTTAGTTCCGAATAGGTGTCATACCCTTGTACCTATTGAAACGAAATTGTACAGGGTATCACAAAATGGCCCTGCGAATTGTTTTGTGATATGTTTTGTGTCCTTTTTAAATTCTATATTTATAGTAAACAATCGTTTAGGGGTGAAGGAGGAGGGATCGGGAAATTATGGGATGAGAAAAATAAGAAATATGAGGCAAATTTGTTTATATAGATCCCTATGCTGAAATCTTTTACTTTAGTATGATTTTCTACGAGGATTGTTCAAATTAAAGCTCTTGATATGTATAATTGAGATAAAAGATCAAATTTTTTGTATTACATTTTTATGTTTTTTAAAAACAAAGGTTAAAAAATTTGAAAAATCAGGAAAATTGTTCTCATTTTTCTTATTTTTTAACCACTAATATGAAAAAAAGAAAATTATAACATAGAAAATTTTATTTTGTATCTAAACTCTACATGATTTATTTTGAACCATCCCCGAAGAAAATCGGACTAAAAGAAAAGCTTCCAGCATAGGGGTTGGGTTATTTTTACTTATTTTTTAACGGATGATATAAAAAAAAACTACAATCGAGCAAATGTTATTTTTCCTCTCAATTATACATTCCAAAATCTTTAATTTGAGTCATCCCCGAAGGAAATTAAAAGTTGATGCTGACCAATGTGAAAAAAATAGGGAATTTCTTTTTCCGGAAAACGAAAAAATTTGGGGAGATCGATCACAAAAAATCGAAAGTCGAAAAATATAAAATTAAAAATATATTACCTGCGACAGTGGAGAAAAAAGTAGTTTAGAAAGGCCACTGAGTTTCATATGTAATACAAAATCGAAACTTCAAGTACAAATTTTTAGTTAGTAAGAAATAAGAAGAAATAAAATAATGTTTAATACTAGTTTCAAAAAATTACAAAAGTTTGAAAACTAGTTTTGCTATTAACCCCACTTATTTTCATTTCAAATGGCCCTCATAACCTGTTTATTTGCAAGTTAAACTGTTAAATCAATTACAAATTTCAAACCTCTGTCAAAATTAATCCTATTTTATTAGCGCCATATTCTGTGTTCCAACATTCCTAATTGAGCTATATAATATATTTATTTCAATGATTTATTTATGTGATTCATTAGTAATAATACTGACAATAAATTTGGTTGCAAATCCCGATATATTAATAATTTTACCAATATCGTTTGTTCGTTTCTAACAATATTTGTAGCTAGATCAAGGATAAATATCGCTGGTTTAGCTATACGTTTCTTTCCGTGTGTATTATCTACTATATTAATTACTATATCATAGTGTCAGTTCAGTTATTATAATATAATTACGTATAACAAGTTTCTTTAAGTTTAATTTAAGAAATGTTTGTCCCTATAAAGTTGGCAATAAACCCAAAAATAAATCCATATAGAAAAAAAATTATAAACAAAAATTTAATGTCGATTTAGAGAGCTGAAAATATTGAAAAAGAATTGGAATCTGCAGACATTAATTGCGAAATAAACCACAAATGAATGTACTAATAGAGAAAGAATAACTTTCATTGATTGAAAATATTAATCCTCTCGTTTGAAATAAACGTATCAGTAATTTGAGTTATTCCTTGGACACCCGACATGCTGAACTGGGCTTTTTTAATCGTACGCGAAATAGAAATCTACCAGTGAATGACGTTATGTGTATGCATGAAAACGACGTTCGGCTCACACACGGTTTGTGGGTGGAGAATGTATATGCAGAAAAGTAATTACAGAGGGAGCGTTTCCACAGCACACCGCATACCACATTTATCAATGTCCTCATTCATTGACAAGTACTTTTATTTTGTTTGTAACATGTCAATCTTCTCTCCCTGTCCACTCATTTCAGCATCGGTCTTTTTTAACGTTCGCGCTCCGTGAATCCGATTTTTAATTGAAATATGCGTGAATTTCGACATCTAAACGACATTAATGAATACGTTTATAACATATCTCTATTTTTAGTCGACAATGTAAACCATTTGGAATTTTGCAAAATTGAAAAGAATCAATACTTTAGGGACCAAAGTCCGTCCTCTTTTTTACCTAATCCCTCTTTTCCCCTCTCAAATTTGAAAAATCTCCTAAAATACCTAAAATCGAGAATTTTGATTCAATGTTTCCCGTTTCCGCTTTTTGACAAGTTTTCGATTCATTTTTTAAGAATCATAAACAGAAATGCAAGACATTAGAATTAAAAGAGATTCTTTTGGATGATACCAATTTCAAATATTTCGTAAGCAATTTATTTGCTTATTTTTTAGATTTAAAGGACATCGTCAACAGCAAAGAAACCGCTAACGATTTGATTGAGAAACTAAACTCAAAAGATAAATCAATTATGTAGTTGCAAATCAAAAATATCTTCATAGAGGTAGCAGGCATCAAGGCCAAAATACTGTAAAACAGGGAAAATAAGGACGTTTCTCATAAAAACAGGGGAATCAATTCATTAAAAAAAATTGATGTTTATACTATATTAAATTAAAATTGAAACGCTTCATGTTTATTTTCAATACAAAAAAAGAGTTGAATTTATACACGAAAATTCAAGTTTTCAACTATAAAGTTGTTTTTTAAACCAACTTGTTGAATTTTCAAGCTAAGAAGATAATTTTTTTTAAACAGTTCAACTTGCACCCTTAAATATGAATTGTCAAAAAAAAAGTTAATTTTCAATAAAATTCAAGCAATTTCAACACAAAAAGATCAATTTCCAACAAAATAGTTATAATTTCCAACAAAGAAATAAATTTTCAACTAAAGTAATGAATTTTTAACAAGAAATTAAGTTTTTAAGCTAAAAAGAAGAATTTTCTACGAAACAGTTGAATTTCAACCGCAAAGGATGATTTTTCAACAAAAGTGTTGATTTTTATACAAAATAATATTTGTGTAGAAGAATAGATTTCCTTTTCACGTCTGGGAAAACTCACTGTTCATTAAATTACGGCTACAGAACCTCAGAAAATCATCTTTTATAGGCTAATAGTTTCATTTTATTATAAGAATATTAAAAATATAAAATAATATCTAAAAATATAGTGATAAAATTGACAATATAAAAGTAGTACTAGTAGCAGAAAAAAATAAATAGAACACCTTGTTGTCGTTATAAAAAAACAACATTTGTTTTTCATATCTGAGCTTTTTAGCCTAAATTTAACAAAATAATAGAATTTTAAACCATGAAAGGTAAATTCTCGACGAAAAATGTAATAGTTGAATTCATCTAAAAAAGACAAATTTTCAAAAAAACTAGTTGATTTTTCAATCAAAAAAGATAAAATATGTCAGCCGAATCGTGTAATTTTGAAGCCAAAAAGACAAATTTTCCACAAGGTACTTAAAAATTCTATGCACGGATATGCATAGCACTCTGAAATTCGAACAATTTGTCCTTATAACCTTTTTCGATAAAAAAATTATCAGAGTTATAGCATTTTCAAAATCCAAAAAAACAAACGAAAATGAATATTTTAAGCCAAACAAGGTACGATAGGGAAAAAAGTCATAGACGGAAAAACTTTTCTTTTTGAAAGCCCTACAAGATTATCGTAATAAATTTTTGAATATTTCCAAAAAACCGAAAATTCCAATTTTGATCGCACAAAAAGTATTGAAAAATCAAAAAATTCCATTTTGCGGTCAAACTATGCAAGATAAGAAAAAAATGAATTGAAAAAAATTGTGCACCCGGAAAAGATCTACAAATGTGTTATTAATCACTTTTTCATAGGACACGCAGTTTTTGTTTTATTCGTAAAAACAACATCAAATATACAAAAATTAAATTTTCGGACAAACGACACAAGCTATGAAAAAAATTAATAAACCAAAGTTGATCTTACGAAAAAGAGTGAAAAATCATCCAAATTAAGTATTAGTAATTTTCTGATAGGATGCGTAGTTTTTGTTTTAATCGTAAAAAAAAACATTAAAAATAAAAAAAAATTGAAATTTTTTGAAAAGCGATAGAAGGTGCGAAAAAAAATTAATAGACACAAATTCTTTATCCAAAAAATATCTACAAATTAAAATAAAAAAATTCACTTCTTGGAAAAAGGACACAAGCTACAATAACATTTTATTTAACAAAAATTTTCGCCTAAATTATATCTACGAATTTGCTTAGAACTACCTTACGCTAGGATGCGTATTTTCAGTTTAAATCGTAAAAAATAAAAATGAAAATGAAAATTAAAGTTCTTGGAAAAAGGACACAAGCTACAATAACATTTTATTTAACAAAATTTTTCGCCTGAATTATATCTACAAATTTGCTTGGAACTACCTTACGCTAGGATGTGTATTTTCAGTTTAGGTATTAAAAAAGAACATTGAAAATAAACAAATTAAATTGATGAAAAACGACACAAGTTGCAATCAAATTTTCAATAATAAAACGGGTTTTTTCATAGGATGCGCACTTTTTTTAATTATAAAAACAGGGCAATAAAAATACGTGTGTGTCAATATCAATGCATATTATGAATGGTAATAATATTAATGTATTGAAATGATAGATTTTTCAGGGTAGCTGAGAATAAAAATTATTCCAGAATAAGGAGCAAATGTTAAAGTATTCATGAAAAATAAAATTTGTACATTATTTTGCAATATCTGAATAAGCAGCCCCAGACCGAGGTGCAGAAATGAATATAATATACATTTGATATTCGACAAAATCGAGTGCGAAGCACGAGATACCAAAGCTTTAACATACCAAAGCTTTAAAAAAAGAGAATTCACAATCACCAAATTACATTTATCGATGCTTTGACCTTTAATTTTGAAGGGCCTGCGCAAAAATGTGGGGAAATACAAAGACCGAGCGTGAAGCGCGATATGAATATATTATCGAGCGCGAAGCGCGAGAATCAACAGTCGCGAGCCGTAGGTTTCTCTAATACATTCTGTTGCAATAATCAATGGGCCTTTTTTATCAATTTTATAAATCAAGTTGAAGATTAAGTAATTTTGGACAAGACTGTATATCCAGAACATCCTTAAATGTGATTATTTGTAGATTTTATTTTCAAATTTTCGAATTTTCGAAAAGATATAACAGAACTTCAAGTAATAAGAAGCCAATTTGGCTTGCAACAACAATGATTGCGAGATTCTCGAGACCTCTTATAAAATAGTATGAAAAGAGTATTATAAAAAAAAATTAAAATTTTCTTCACTAAAATGAAAACATAAACTCTTGAGCTAAAAATGTAAAGAGAATGGTTATAAAAAAGGTATAAAACTCACTAACTAAGAATGTAGGGGAACTGTAGGAGAAATACAAGGGAAATTTCTGACGTAAAAAAAATGTTTTAAAGAGGTATTTTCGTATTTCTTCTTTCTTTCTGAACTGATTACGAAAGCTTTAATTTGGTGAAATGGGTAAAAAGTATTTTGAGAAAGAGTTGGTTTGGGAAGAAAAAGATTTGTTAATTTGTCGGGGAGTTGTTTTTCTCGTAAGTTGTAATTTTCTAAGAGTTAGACAGTTAATTCTTACCTCTAGTTTTTCCACCGGTGTGGCCGGACCTCGAAGTTATTTCGTGGCCGTCTTCCCGTCGCCAGACGATGTCTGGCTTCGGGTAACCGCGGGCCTTACAAACAAGCTTCGCAGAACCGCCTTCCGGTATCATGAGATCCCCAGACGTCTCTTCGTAAATTATGTCCGGTGGGATTACCACCTCCAGAAATGCGCTCTGCAAAACGCAAACGTCACATGCTGGGTTAAAAGCTAAATCTCAAGTTGAAAAGATAAACAGAACTGCGATTATACAGCGCTCATTTACTCACAATTAATCTTCACATTACTGAAATGTCATTTATGTTATTAAAACTCTTCTTCATCTCACAAACCTTTGCATCTTTAAAATTATTATTTTTAAAGTTGATATATAATTTTAAAATCCTTTTCATTAGGTAATTAATCTTAAAAATTAATTCATAGGAAAAACTACGAGATGAATACCAGTACGAACTGAATAATGGGAAAAAGTGACTGGGTTTTAAAGCAAAATTTCTGTAGTATTTTTTTACGAGTGGCAATATTGAAAACGTGTTTTATAATCGGCCCTTTTACTACTTAGTTGCTTTTTCAAATTAGAAAATGTGTTTTTGTCATGGTGATGAAAATTTTTCCATAATTTTTTAATTAATTAAATGGCGACTTCGTGAGGCTCTTCACTAGGGGTGATGGCTGGAGGGATTGATCCGCAACCTGGGTCGGAGCAGTGTTACACAACAAACGTGTTATTTAAATAAATAACACGAGAATTCTATATCAATTTAAAGAATCAATACCTCCTTCCTCATATTACTCTCTTCCTCACCGAGTGAGTCGCGCCTACCACGAAAGGGAAATAGCTTAATGATATAATAATAATAATGCTAATATTTCACTGCTTCTTTCGATTCACAAGTAGCCGTTTATACGGCAGGAGGACTGGAGCTTATCACTATAAGCTTGTAATTCATACCTTTGTTACATAAGGCATCGTATGTACCAAAGAATGTACTATTATTCAAACCTTTAAAGTATCGATTCAGCAACTCGATAGCTAGAAAGTCACTTACAAAAAAATTTTAAATGGGACTTTTTATCAACGTTTAAATTTGAAAAACATGTGCTTAGAGCGAACAAATATTAGATTATGCACTAAGGGCGAGAATCGGTATTTTTTCAACGAGTTTTCAACGAGCTAAATCTCAAGTTGAAAAGATAAACAGAACTGCGATTATACAGCGCTCATTTACTCACAATTAATCTTCACATTACTGAAATGTCATTTATGTTATTAAAACTCTTCTTCATCTCACAAACCTTTGCTTCTTTAAAATTATTATTTTTAAAGTTGATATATAATTTTAAAATCCTTTTCATTAGGTAATTAATCTTAAAAATTTGAAAAAAATGTTTTGAAAAAAATATTAGTCGAATAAAGGTGGAGTTTTTGAGAAAATCAACTTTTAATATTTTCAGAAAAACTAAACTCCCGACGGATTTCATAAGGGGAAAATTAACCTCACCAGAGTCACGAACGAGAACTTAAATACTTCTATTTGTAGTTTTTTGGAAAAAAATCCCAAAATTTCAAATACTCATAACTTCGCAGAATTTTGGTATAAACGTGTTTCAGATACATGTCGTCTTATTTCCTTTGAAAAAAAATATATTCAGAAGGAAAATGATTCTGTGATTTAAATTTACACTGCCTGTATGATTTGAAACAGATTCGTCAAGTGTTCAATCTTAAAAAATAAATTCAACATTCAATATACCTGCTTTCATTCTTTTCCATAAAAACTTAAGAATATTAAGTTTTCATTTACTACATGATTCACTTTTTCTCATTATAAAAATGGGTTTCTTTAATTTGTTACAGTACTAAGAAGAAAATGGTTTCGTTTGCTTGGAGCTTTCACCCAAATTGTAAGTGAGACTCACAGAATATTTTCTCTCTCATTTGATTTTTTTTTGTATTTTATATATTTTCGAGTTATTCATGGTTACTCGTAGACAAAAAGGAATCAGATAGCATTGCGTTGAATGTTGAATTCTGTACCATGGGATCTTTTCATTTTTCTGGTCGAAAAGCACGGTCGCCCATAAATATCCGTGAGTGGTGACGAGGCTATTTCGTTTTCACTGACGCTATCGGGTTTTCCCGACCTAGATAGGGGAGAAAAGCACTAACGTCGATTCAAGACTCACCTGGCTTTTCATGGGATCTGTGTTCACCTGGCACATGTAAACTCCCCGATCCTCGCGACGCGCTCCTTTGATGTTGAGCGTCCACGTGTGCGAATCACTGTGAGTCACGGAAAGACGGCCATTGTTCGTGATTACGTGTTCGTGAATTGCCAGGATGGCCTTCGTATCCGCCTTGATCCATGCCACCTGATCTCAAAAAATTCATTTTTTATGGTTAGATGCGAGCTTTGTAAATTCAAAGTAGAATATTCTTTATTATTTTGTAAAAGGTCTAACTAGGAGATAACTAATTTTCGATTGCATACTTCATTCTTACGGTTAAGAAAGGTCAGTGCAATTGCATGCCAATGTGCGATATTTAATTTGCTTTCTTATTGTCACGATCGATCTTTACGTTTTTTCACAAATATTCGTTTTGTATCATTTAATTTGGATATTATTCAATAAATGTTCGTTTCCAGTGGGCACAAAGCCATGAACATCCCAAAAAAGTCCTAGGGACATTCCCAGGACGTCCAATATCAGTCCAATTAACGTCTCTGAGTCCTCCAAGCTCCTAAATATGTCATAAACACGTCTTACAGACATAAGACGTTCTCGGGAGATCTTTCGTACCGACATTAGACGTCTTAAGAGCATACCTAGGATGTCCAAAAGACGTCTTAGGGATGTCCCGAAGACGACTCTAGGATATTCCTAATTTTTTTGCACACTGAGTTGTTTCTCATTTTTATGCAGAAAAAGTTAGTGCAGTCACATGCGCCCAATGAGCAATATTTAATTTTGTTTCTTATATTACCATTTTTTTATGACAGGGGCATTTTTTTAGAGAAGTAATAATACTTACGTCTTAAAAAAAAGGCATTCAATCAGGTGGATGGAAAAGAAATACTTATGATCGAAGTTTTGGTGGGAGGTGTCATGTGCAGTGAGTGAAATCGTCCGAGATTTTAATATAAATTCTAATGATTGCGGTTTAAAATAAGAGCATAACCTCCATGAAATCCTTCCACTTTTATATTATTCAGTAATTTTTTGTCAATTACAGAAACCAGTTATAGTAGGGTTATGTAGGCAAAGATAATATTATTCTTTTTTATATTTTATATTTATATTGTATGCGTATAATGAGGTATGAAGAGAGACGGTTTGAAGGATCATTTTAGACTGATTCCTTAAATAGGGATAAATGGGAGAGGGAAGGAGGACAGATAGGGGTAAAAAAGGTGAGATCTTAAAGGCTAGAGAAAAAAGCTAAAAGAGGTCAAAGGTCAACGATGAAAGTCAACGGCTAGATGAAAAAGCTGAGAGATCAGGGGTCCTCGGTAAGGGATCATCAGTCAGGGGTCAAAACTGAAAGTTAATAGGTCAGAGATGACAGGCCATGGGTAGAGATCATATGTTGAAGGTCAGTGGTCAAACGTTAAAGTTGAAAGGCAAGACATCATGTCTTGAAGGTAAATGGTCGAATGCTGAAGGTGAGAGGCCAATGGTTAAAGTAAAGGCAAGTGATCAAAGGTAAAATGCGAGAGGTTAAACGTGAAAGGTCAAAGATAAGACGCCACAGTTTAAAGCCCTCTCTTTCTCCCGTAAAAAGAAGCCAAAAAAATATTGAAATAATCACTTAAGGTAGTTGTTCCAAAAAATAGATTTCTGAAAAAATAGGTTTTATATTATTTTAAGAATTAGTATAACGTTACTGACGATATGATTTCAAATAAAGAACATTTTTAATGAGAAGATGTTAAAACTTACCAAAAACATTTATTTTAACAATGTTTTTTGTAATTGTGTTTTTTCTTATTATCGGGAAAACATTCTCTACAACTCCGTTGTTTCCAATTTTAAAAATAAATTTGTTCACGACTATCATCGTTAAAACAATGTTTTTAAAGACAACGTTTTTTAATAAAATAACTATATTTTGAGATTATTTACTTATTTTTGAAATTAGTAACTGTAGAGTTGTGGAAAATGTTTTTCCGAAAAATAAGCCATGATTTATTCAAATTCCAGAATTTTTGAGAAATTGGTAACAAGCGACAATAAGAAAATTTGTTGTAAGGTTTACACTTTTTTGATGAAAAATGATGTCTTTTCTTTAATAAAAAATGACTGATAATATTATTTCAATTGTTCTAATTATAGAACATTACCACATTTTGTGCACGACAACTTGCCTCAATAAAAACTAATATAATTCTTTTTCAATATAATTATAAAGATACCAAGTTTATTCAACATATTTTTTTAATAATAAGCAGTAATATATTACATTTTTCTTTTGAAGAATAATCATCTCACTAATAACGTGACGACCAAACGATGGAAGAAGGTGTTAAATAGGTCCTAAGTTAATTACCTTCATAATATTAATTAAAAGCTGTTTAAAGAACATCACATGGAATTTCAGGCAATAACGCATAGATATTTATTTCAAATATATTTTCGCTTCTTAAAAATATAACTTTGTAATTAGTAGCAAATTAGAATATTACATACTTCTTCTTTGATCAGCAAACTGAGTATCAGAATGATCCGATTCTCGAGATAAATTACCTGTCATGAACTTTCGTGAGTACCAACTGTTGAGTGACAGTTGATATGCCACAGGCAAGTCATCGCCGTCTACATGCAAATTGCAATTTTGAAGAAAAAATGTAATTTTCAGAATCATAGACATTTATAGCCTAATATAGGAAAATTGGAATTTTTCTCCCACCACGAAATTCGAAATTTTCAAAAACATTCCCTGTTGGTCCTAGCAAGTTGTAAAAATTCCAGGAGTGGGAGTTCAAACTAAGTATATATAAAGGAATAATACTCTTTTAGTTTTAGGTATGGTGATCATGACTGACCTACGACTTTCAATAAAAAGAATAACAACTACCTCTCGACAGATATGAATGAAGTTGTGTATAAATTAATTTTGGATCCTCAAAAGAGGATCATTTTGATCTGAGTTTGATGATCAGAATGATCTGCAACGGTTTCACAGAAAAAACTAAGAATAACATTTGTTGCAGGAAATTTTTTAGAGCGATAAAGTTTTGTTCAGACAACTTCGCGTCTTTCAAAATACATGTGTTTTTCATGGAAAAACAAAAGAAAGTTTAACCATATTTGTGTAAAGTTTATCCTGTTAAGTTAATTTTTGTTGCAAAGAATCTTGCGTCGGAAATCGATTTAAAGTTTATCTTCAAGTTTAAATTCAAGTTAAATTTCTAGTTTAAAATCAAATATAGTAAATTTATGACCGGTTATCTTTATCACTTTTTTATACTGATAATATTTTTGCAAATTTTTGTAAGGTTTTAAGATTATAATGTGGGAACGATAAATTATGGATTGAAATTTGACCTCTAGTAAATCAGAAGGGCTATTTATCAGCCTACAAAGAAGGCGAGCATTTCATATTGATATCTCTAGAGTAGACTTCATACAGAAGGGTCATGGGTGAGAGTGTTCGGTAGCAACGGCCCTCTGAGTGCCTCCACTCATAATACGTTATAGAAGTGTAGTAAACTGCTTTCCTTTTTTCACTTCACTCTTATCCTGACAATGAACTCCATCCTTCAGATTTGAATCCTCTATTTGATTTTCGATCTTTTATACTTCATGTTTCATATTTTACTTAAAATTATAATTAAGTGTCTATTATTGTAAACATTTTCAAAAATATATGAACTTTTCATTATGAGACATTTATATTAACACGAAAAAAAAATAAATTGGAAATAAAAAACATCCTAGCACTGGAAATTATTATTTTGGTTCTCTTATAACGTATGTAAAATTTTAAATAGATCGATCAATGTGCTGAAGTTCGGAGGGGCTAAATTAAGTTTGAAATATTCCTAATTCAAGAGTTTGAGTTTTGCAAAAATCACGATATTTTTTGATCGCAATTTATAGAATATGTCCAATTTTTAAAAATCATATAGGATTCAATATTTTCAGTGTTTCTAGGAACCCAAAGAAAAACTAAAATAATGTTCCAAAGTTTTGCAAACTATCCACAATTTGTTCGAGCATGTAGAAACTTTATCAAACTTGAAATTTTTCTAAAAAAAAATATGAAATGTAAATTTGGAACGTCACAAAGTTTGTACAGGTTAAAATATTTTTTATATGATAATTCGTATAGCTTTTAAAAATGATTTTAATTTTTTGACGTTTATACAAATAAGATTTTGTCCTAGAAAAACTGAAAATATTGAAATCTTACAAGATTTCAGAAAATTGGGCATATTATTTAGGTTACGAAAAGAAATTAATATTAGCGATTTTTGCAGAACTCTGAGCATTACGAATTTTTAAATCCTATTAAAATACCGCAGAACCACAGGACATTGAATGCTCTAATTCAAATTTTACACAGGTTATAAGAAGCCCAAAATGAAACTTTCCAGTAGGCTGTTTTTGATTTCCAATCTTTTTCAACCCACAGTAATTTATATGTATACATACATATATTAAGTACATTATAGAAATATTGTTACTCGAAAATATCAAATTTTATCCAACTTATTTAAATCGACAAAAAATTATCTGACCTTTTAAATCGTGTTGCAGTAATTTTTATATAAAAGTTGTTAGAGTTGAAATGTTTTATGAAAATTTGTGAAGTTTGAGATATACATATTGCAGGAAAGAACGAGTTTGCAAGACGTGCTCAAGTTTCTTTGTAAGTCAGAGAACACGATTTAAAGAAGTTTCTTATCTTCCTTTTAATACTGAGGTTTTAACCGTGATGAATAATTCAATGTGTATCCGGATAGTTAGCTCTGAAATTATTGTATTTGTAGGATACTCAGTTCTTCGGAAAATCTTTTAAATATTTGAATTCTTTTTAAAGAAATGACGATGAAGAAATACAATTCGTCGCCCTAAAGTTATAGTACGCCATGTCCCTCAACTGTCAAACTGAGAATTTGAGGTTCAAAGTTTAACCATAATATACTCTACAAAAACGTTGTCAAATGTCGAAATGAATTTATCGGTAAAAAATAATGCATGATCAAGAACATATTAGCACAACTTTCAATACTATTATGAATGTATTTTATCTGATGTGGAAAATTGGTTTTGGACATGGCGTAATATGAGATTCAAAAAATTCATTTTTCCTCAGAATTATAGTACGCCATGTCCACAAAATATTTATAAATGAACTATTTATAATGAAATTCTTAAGTGAAAAGTTTAACAGAATGATAATTTACATTATTCTGATGTGTTACATACCTTGAATTAAATGAGTTATTCGCAAATCATTGACTTTTGAGTAATATTCCGATGGTTACTTTTAAGGTTAAATATATTTTTGAAAATTTTTATTTCTCAAATTGGACTTAGGTTATCCATATAAAATATGCACAACGAAGTTGGCATTTTTCACTTATAGCAATGAAAAAGAGGACATGGCGTGATATAATTCTAACTTTTAATTAACGTCACTATTTTAATTAATAATTATAACAGCTGAGGAAATAAATTTCAGGGAAAAATTGATTAAAAAACAAAGATTAACCCTTACCGAGTCTAAAAATATTAGTAGTTCAAAAATTTCAAAAAGTGGACATGGCGTAGTATAACTCTAGGGCGACGAATTGTCACAACGTATGTTAAATAAAATAAAAAAATTATGTGTGAATCTTCCAAGGCTTCTGAATATAATTTGAGTGCACCATATGACATCTTTATAAACTATCTCAATTCAGAAATGTTGAAAACTACGGGTTTCAAAAAATATTAATAATAATTTTTGAATTCCCTCGTTCACTTTGTCCACATTGAAGCTTCTATGTTTTCGATCGCTTTTCGCGTTTTTTTTTTGTTTCACGAATTTTTCTCTCATGTCAATGTGACGGTTTATTATTATACGTCAGTTTGACATCTTATGAAATTGTCTTTAAAATGAAATTCTTCCCACAATTCTTTTTAACGACTTAGTTTTAAGACCTTAGTTTGAAAATGCTTCAATTTTTAGGCGAAACCTGGAATTGCTTAATTTTTAATGCTTCACGTTTGAATTCATTATTTTTGAAAGTTTTCAATTAGAAAGCATATAATGTTCAAAGTGAATAATTCAACTTTAAAGGATCAGAATATTTAAAATTCTTCAACTTTGAACCGTGAAAATGACAGTGATTTTTTTTTGTTAACAGAAGTCACGTTTTTTATGAAAAAATCTATCCAATTACAGTTTAATTTTTTGAGGCCTTCAATGTAAATTCTTTTTCTTCCTCAAAAAGCTCAAATTTGAAAATATTTGGTTGGACTTTCCTTGATTTTTGTAGGTTTCCAATTTAATATTTCACAATGTTGTAGTTTCAAATGCAACTATCAGAAATTTTAGAAAAATTTCACTACTAAATTTTTCAACATGGAACATTTTCATATTGATAGCTTTGATAGTAGGGCCTATCGAAAAAATTAAATATTTTTCTTTCGTTTTTGGGTAGGGCTAAAGAGTTTCTGATAGGTGTCAAAGTGACTCCCGAAAAAGACGAGTCCTAAAAAAAAATGTCTTCTGTTCGCGTAAGGTGTGTCAAAATAGGAAAGAATAATAGATTTCCGAACGCCAAAGGCTCGAAAATGGTTATTTCTGACTCGAATAAGGCGTAAAGAATGCATATTGGTTCCACATTTATACCTTTTTAGTATAGGCACAATGGAAAAATATCCTGTTTTCGCGCGTTTATGTATAATCGTAAAATTCATAATATATTAGATATTTTGAACTATTATAAGCTCAAAAATGGTTATTTCTGATCCGGATAAGCCGTTAAAAATTTTTATGGGTTTTACATATATACCTGCTTAGTATAGACACAATGTAAAAACGTCGTGTGTTCGCACTTTTGTAAAAAAGTGACAGATAATCGTAAAATGTACGAAATATTAGATATTTCTAAATATTGCAAGCTCAAAACTGGTTATTTCTGATCCGCACAAGGGGTAGAAAATGCATATTGTATCCACATTCAGGGGCAGAAATAATCATTTTTGAGCTTGAAATATTTAAAAGTATCTATTTTTGTGTGTGAATTTTTTGATTATCTGTCACTTTAACATGAACGCGTGAGCACAGGTTATTTTTCCATTGAGTCTACTAAGCAGGTATATATGTATATATATGGATACAATACGCCGTTTTTACAGCTTATCAGGCTTGGAAATAAAATTTTTTGAGTCTTTAGCGATGAGAAATCTATTATTATTATTCCATATTTTGACATATATACCGACTTGCGCGAACTAAAGACTTTTTTTTAGGACTCATTTTTTGCGGGAGTTATTTTGGCAAGTATCAGAAACTTTTCAATCCTACCCAAAATTGAAAGCAAAATCTTTAATTTTTTGATACGCCCTACTTAAAAGTCAGTTTTAAATTTAGTGACGTTAGATTTCAATATTCTGAATTGCTGAGTTTCAATTCTAATCAGTTTTAAATTGATTTATTTTTGATTTAAATATTCTAAATTTCTTGGTTTCAATTCTAATCGTACTAAATTGTCTGGTTTTTTCTATTCTTTGAAATAGTGTGATATCAAATTGAATGACTTGATAGTTGCATGGTTTTCAGTTTAAAGGATTTGTTTAAATAAACAATTTTGAAATATATGCCTCTAAGATAAATTCAAAACAATGAAAAATTAAGAAAATAATTGGTTAAACTCAATTAAAAAAAAACAATTCCGAATTGAAAGGCTTAAAATTGTGGAATTAAAAAAATGGAATCATAGCAATCTTGTATAGTATTTTTTTATAATTTTTAATTTTTGATGTGATATCTTAGCAATTTTAGAGTTCTGAATTTTCATCTTCAACGCTGAATTTTCCGTTGTTCCCGCTCATGAGTTTTAATATTCAAATTAAAATTAAAATTGTTGAATTTCAAAAAGAGTAATTAACAATTTGAAAACTATGTACCCCATTTAAAATTACATTTAATTTCAACGTTTCTTTAGTATAATTCAATTTAAAAGGTTCATAATTGAAAATTACATTGAATTTATTTTGTGATTCTAGAAAAACTAGTGTAATGAATGTTAATGTTCAATAATAATTTTTCTATGTAATAAACATTTAAAATTCTACAATTTCAGAAGCTTTGACTTTAGAACATTCAATTCAGTTTTCAATTTCACGTTGACAAATTTTAATCTATTCTAGAAATTTAAATCTGAAATATGGGAGAGTGGGGCTAAGCTGACAGTGGGGCTAAGACGACACATGCTTTTTTGAAGAAAAATATAAACCGTGTGAACTTGTTTTTTTGTATATATAAAAGTGGGCCCTAATGTCCTATCTTTATCGACAGAGCTTCGTGGCATTCTGCATGACATGGCACCTTTTGCGACATAAAAAGTGTTTTCGCAGGTCAACAGTTTTTTCCGACGCTTGTGGAAAATTGTGTTTATCTTTTGTATATCATCGTCCACTATAATCAAGGTATATTCATTTTACATAAAAAAAGCTGCTTAACATAAATGTGTTGTTAAATTTTGATTTTCCGATGATTTTCAATGTTTTCCGCATACCAATATACAAAATTGACGCGTGGGTCCAAGTCGATACCGAGTACGTCATCGTGCCAACAGGATACATAAAGATATATATATATAGTTAAAAGTTTGTCATAAGGACAACCGCAGGATTTCGCCGGGAGCGGGTGCTAATCTGAAAAATTGCACCCGCTCCCAGCGAAATCGCGGTAAAATTTCAGCTGTAACCACGTCTCACGACCGTGAGATAGGTGGTTACAGTCTGCGACGAACTCAATACGATGGTCCGGCAAAAGTCTCGTGCACCCTGAGGACACGGAGCGACCCAAGGACGACCGCCTTCTGCATTTTCCCCGCAAGTGTCTCAGCATTTTTTTGACACGCAGGGATGCTTTTCAGGTTATTACCCAGTGAAACCTTGGCACTTCCAAGAGCGCCGATGATCAAGATGATTAGCTTAACAGAATATTCCGGGTATAACCGTCGCAACTCCCTTATAAGGTCTTTATACCTCTCTTTCTTTTCTTTCTCCTTGGCTGTGACGTTTTTGTCAGCTGGTGCCGAAAATTCGATAACGAACATGGTTCGTTTCTCGAAGTCAAGGAGAACTATGTCAGGCCTCGAGTGCGCAACAGAAACAATTGTCGAGAATATGAAGTTCCAGTATATGCGGCACTTCTCATTTTCGACAATTGACTCTATTTCTCTAGGAGCGTTTAGCGGAGAGGTATTTGGGCTAATGCCATAAGAGTGACAGAGATGGTAATAAAGCACTCTTAGTGCCGCATTGTGCCTTTGGATGTAGGTCGTTCCCGCATGAGTTGGACAACTAGATAGTATGTGTCCTAGATGCTCGGGGTGTGCATGACACGCTCTGCAACTATCATCGGGAATGTCTTGGCTCAAAATGTGGCGACGGTATGCTAGAGTGGAAATGACACCGTCTTGACATGCCAAAATGAAGCCCTCCGTGCCCGACTTCAATCCGGGTGATCTAAGGAAAGCAAACGTTAGCTCATACGACATCGACTGATCTTCCACATTTCTGTGGAAGATGCCGTGCATCCTCTTGTCGAGGAGCTGTTCGTGGAAGTCTTTCTCCTGTGCTTTCTTAATCCGGGCCTTCAGGAGTGAGTATTCAAGATGGATAAGATTTGATGCATTTTGCTCACCCCTAGTATTGAAGTCAAGGCCGAGTGTTTCAGCAGCCTCCTCCGCTGCTTTGTACAGAAACGCCCCTTTTCCCACTTCTTCGTGTTTCCTGACCATTTTAAGAAGAGGGTCTTGTCCATTTGCAACTATATGTGCTGTACCCAGAATGAGTCTGTTGTGAAGAAATTCAAGATTCAGTATTCCGCGACCACCTAGGCGGCGTGAGATGTAAAGTCGCGGAACAGAAGACTTAAGGTGCATGCTCTTGTTCATGTGCAAAACCTTTCGCGTCCCGATATCAAGGGATCTGAGCTCGTCCTTCGTCCATGGAACCACTCCAAATGAATAGAGTACTACCGGGACGGCAAGCATGTTCGTTGCAGATACTTTGTTTCTCGCCGACAGTTCGGAAGACCAAATCTGCCGGATGAGACGTTTGTATCTGCATCGGAGAGTATCCTTTATAGATGTCGCGTCCTGAATGCGGCTCTGTGGCACGCCCAGGTATGTATAGGTCTCTCCAGCGCAAAGGTGTCGTATAGCGCTTCTGTCAACGAGCTCAGGATCTTCTGGGATGCCATTAAGTTTTCCTTTCTTCAAATTAACCTTGGCGCATTTCTCTAACCCGAATTCCATTCCAATCTCTTGAGTGTACTCTTTGACAATTTTCAGAGCTAGATGTAGTTTCTCTTGATTCCTAGCATAGATCTTAAGATCATCCATGTAAAATACATGAGTGACCTTATGCTTTCGGTTTCCAGGTTTTCCGCAGAGATACCCTTCGGAATGGCGAAGTGCGAGAGATAGTGGCAAAAATGTAAGGCAAAAGAGGAGAGGGCTCATGGTGTCGCCCTGAAATACACCTCTCTGAAAGGTGATGCTGTTAGTGATCACACGATGTTTTCCAGATGAGATAGTAAATCTGGTTTTCCAAAGCGGCATTAATGTCTCTATGCACCTCACGATGTGTGGATGAACCTTTAGGCTTTCCAACAGACAGATGATAAGTCTATGGGAGATTGAATCGAAAGCTTTCCGGTAATCAATCCAGGCCATCGATAGAAATCGCTGATAGTATGCTGCGTCTTTACAGACACATCTATCGATGAGCAAGTTCTCCCGACATCCCGCTACGCCTTTCTTTGAGCCACGTTGTTCATACATCTCTCGCCATACAGGTCCAATTGTCCGAACAATCCTATCATTTAGGATAGCTGTGAAGATCTTATACAGTGTGTTCAGACAAGTTATTGGCCTGTAATTCTTAGGGTCAGCTAAGTTGCTCGTCTTCGGCAGGAGCAGGAGTAAAAATTCGGGCCAGATGCTGGTGGGTTGAAGGAAACTTCTTCCACCAGAAGGTCTTGATGCCATCTGGTCCCGGAGCGGAATAGTTCTTCATGCCTCTTAATACGTTTTTCACCTCCTCGGTAGTGATAGGTGGGCATTCCTCCTCAGCTGTGATGAGGGCATTGCACAGCTCCTTGAAGCTGTTTATGTTCTTTGAGCCTTCTTTAAGTGGATGTTGGACTTCGTAGACTTCTCTCCAAAATGCTTCGACCTCCTCTGGTTTGGGCGGATGGTCGACAGTAACTGGAGGGTCTGGAAGAGTCGAGATGGGTCAGACGAAAACTGTTGATTTTCTCTGACCCACCTCTCTCTCCGCTCTAGACTTCTCCTAGCGTCAGATAGTACTCGTATTCTGTCAACAATATGCTGCCTGATGGTCAGTAGCTTTGACTTGTTGATTGTGTGATGACGGATCCGCAGTTCGCGCGTGAACTGTCGAACCTTGGCAGTGAAAGTCCTGCCAGATGTTATGTAGTCAATCACACACTGAATGCGGGACGCGTACTGTCTTGCCCAGCCTATCTTTGTGCTAAGTTGATGCATTCGTCTTTTGGTCTTATGATCAACCGTTGGTTTTGTTTTACGGTTTGCATCTGCCAAAGTTCTCGCTGCATTGTACACACTACAATTGATAGTCCAGAGGTCGGATTCTTCGGAAAAGTCTCCACGAAGCTCATCATCCAGTTCAGTCAGATCTTTGGGCTTGGGAGAAACCTGAATGTTGATGTTTCTCCGGGTCTTGAAGCATCGTTCTCCCTCTATTGGATGCCTGTTCGAGGCTGGTCTCAGTGTCGCCTCTCTTTCTCTGTTGCCGGCTTGTTCTGGCTGCGGTTGTGTAGGCGCTCCGCTTATATAACCCCTTTTCCGGAGGTCCTCGGCACGGTTTCGCAGCCGTTTTTGCGAAAAATCCGAGAGCTCTGGGTGTTTCTCGCACCACAGATCATGCAGTCGCGCCATGTAACCTTTTCGTTCAGGGGCCATACTGGTATCATAGCAATCCAGCAGGTCGTCCCTGAGTCGATCCGTCCACTCAAAAGTAACGAGATTTCGCCGGTCAATCGCATTGACTCCGTCTTGATTGGCTCCCCCAACTCTAGGGTAGTCGGCATTGTTGTCCGACACATTGTCGGGAGCCCTGCGCGTTCGATTGTTTTGAACCGCACTTCCTACAACTATGTTTGGTGTTGTCATTGTTGTTCCCACGAGCAGCTAGGGAAAAGGGTTAGTCCATCCTTGTAGAGCCCCGCGTGCAAGGATAAGGCTGATACTCTGAGAGGTCGCCCGGTATCCCAGAGTCACCGTTTGAGACACCACACCCAGGTGCCATTCAGCTTTCGGCACGGTTGTTACGCCTCCGCTTGGGGGTTATTCCTTCGGGACCATCCCTGGACAATTGTCCGCGACTGCTTATTAATTATTGTAACCATATTCAGCAGAAACCCTTGGTACAGGGACCCTCTATCCGCAACCCGAGGACGCGTCCGGTGGCTTTGTCATAGGCCCTTCGGTTCGAATCCCAAGGAATTAAAACCGAATACCGAATATATATATATATATATATATATATATATATATATATATATATGCTTACAGACACCTTTGTAAAAATCGTTTTGTCTGATTCAGGGGGTTTCAAAACGTAAATATTTGATGAAAGCCGACGAAGTCCAATTTTACATAAAACTGATATCTTCTCATTATAAGATGAGAATGTAAAAAATTTTGTTTGACAACCTATTAGGTATTTCTGGATCGATAATTTAGTTGGTTTTTTTAGTTTTTCTTTCTTCAAACGTTATAGTGAAATGCCGAAATAGTCCCACAATTTTCGCTCGACAGATTTTCCATTACTTCACTTTTTTTTATAATAATCGATAAACAAAACATCACACTTCAAAGTCAAAAGCAACATTTTGTACCCAATTGAATTCTCGATCTAACAACACCTAATACGTTTTCAAACAATTTTATTTTCAATTAAAAAACGACTTGTAAAAAAAGTGTCGGTTTAGCCCCACTCTCACCTAATTCAATTTCAAAATTCTTAAATTCTAAATAAAATTGTTCAATTTTCAACGATTTAAATAAGAACTTGTACAATGTCAAATCTTTTCTAATGAAATTGTCCAATTTTCAAAATTTTCGTTCAAAATTTCTCAATTTTCAGATTTTCTGATTAAAAATATTTCAATTTCAAACGCTTTCAATTTTAAGATATTCAATTTTATGCGCTTTTATTTAGAAATAATACACATTCAATTTATTTTCATTCCATTTGAAATACTATTCTTTTTCAAAATTTTACATAATTTAAAACTGTTTGATTTAGAACTTTTTCAATTCAAAATTGAAAACGCCCATTTTTAGAGCTGTGGATAAAATGCCTTTATTTTTATAATATCCCGTGTAGAAATAGCCCAGTTTGACCCGGCCAGAAGAAGGTTTCTGGCCGGAATCTGACCAGGTCAAACCGGGATACTATTTTGTTAATTGCACGGCCGGGATCTGACCGGATTCTCACCGGGACCCGGTCGGGCCAAACCTTGCCACACCTGATTTAGCCCGGTTTACTATTCCTTAATTGCCCGGTCAGGATCTGGCCGGGTTCCCACTGGAACCCGGTCGGGACAAACCACGACACACCTGATTTAGCCCGGTTTACTATTTCTTAATTGCGTGGCCTGTATCCGACTAGATTCCGGTCAGGATCTAGTCAGAACAAATCGGACAAAAATAATTTAACCTGGTCTACTGTTTGTAATTTACCTCGTCGGCGTCCGACCAGATTCCGGTTAGGACAAAGCAGGCTTTAATCTGGTTTAGCCCGGCCAAATATTTATTTAATCGGCTGACTGGTATCCGACTAGATTCCAATCGGGATTTGCTAGGTTTCGGAAATTTTGAAGAAATTGTCCTACTGAATAAAACGACTTTTCCGAAAAAAGTAGTTTTAACTTTAAGTTCCGAAAACAGAATGTATAAATTATACTCTGCTTCATTAAAATGTCGTATCACTATATATTAGGGTATGAAGATAAAACATTCCAGTGAAGTAGAATAGAATTAATACATTTAGTTTTCGTAGATGTGAGTTAAGACTATTTTCATCGGACAGTCGAAAAATTATTTTGATTAAAAACTGTATGACATTAATTTTAAGAATATATTGAATGATTCATTTTTGCTAATTTAAATTAAAATTTTCCCCATACGTTAAAAAAAAACTTTCGATCACTAAAGAACAAATTTCAAATACGTGCGCCAAAAAATTTGGGACGTGTGGACCAATACACCGCGCCGTATGAATGGGCAGACAGTAATCAATATTAGCAGACGACAAAAATGGTGCATAATAGAAGTATCATAACCTTAAAATCATCTAAAGAAAAGAATGGACCAGGAGAAAAGGAACTTAGTCCGCGATCAAAATCGTTTGCGAGCGAAAAAGCGTAGACTACTTCTAAGATTCAGAGAAAAAACTGAAAATAATAATGATGATTCTGATCATTCGGATCATTCTAATGGAGATTATGACACCGAAAATATCGGAGCACTAAACATAGAATCACTGAATGACATTGGAGGTAAGTTTTGATAGGTTCAAATATTGTATTTCTTAACTTTCTTAATAAATTTTATGGACTTTCTTTGTGAAATTTTTAATTTCATGAAGAAAAATAAATGTGTTTATTGAAGTATTAATTTCTGATATATTTTTCAGTATTGGAGAGGTGCCAGAAATAAAAAGGGATCCAATCAAGACCGCGAAGAAAGAATCGATGATGAACACGATGTACCTGCCAAATAAAAATATTGTTGATAATCTATGTTGGCCTTATTTTTTTTTAAATTCCTTATTGACAATTTTTTCTTGCAGCCCGACCAGCATCCGATCGAGGAGCCCAGTCAAAAACCGGTCGGATCCCGACCGGGTTACCCTATTTGTATCCGGGATCCAACCGGGTAACCCAGCCGGGATCCGACCGGATAACCCGGCCGGGATCAGACCAGCGCAGCGTGACAAAACCAACCAGAATCCGACAGGGCAGCCTGGCCAGATTCCGGATACAAGCAGGGCAACCCTGCCGGAATCCGGCCCGAACCCGGTCATAATTTCTACACGAGATTGACAATCAATTTTTTTCTCGGAAAAACCGCCAAAGGTAATAAAAATCTGCGTCTAGTATACCCAAGTTGAATTCAATTTAATAAATAGATATTGCAAAGAAATGTCGAGATTTCAAAGTTTTCGAAAAAGTGGAATAACTCTGGAAATAATTCACATTTTTTAAGTTCTTGAGCCTATTTTGAGAGGTCAGTATAGTATTTTGCTAAATTGATTGAATATTTTTAGTTTTCTTTTCTCTCTAGACCCTGCCCTAGAGTTGAACATGGTGCCAAAAAGTTTCTGTTTCAAATAACTATTGTAATCACCACATGATTTATAAAATTCAAAACCATTAAATTTTTATAAATAATAATAAAATTGATTAAAATATTATAAGTAATGATTTAAAAAATCGTTGATCGCATTTACACATTCTTTTAATTTTGCGACTTTTATGAACCATGTTTCACTCTAAGACAGAATCAAGGAGAGCTAATCTGACAATATATTAACAATGTAGAAGAATACTGTAGAGATTTACCTTTGAAATAAGACCAAAACCTTTGATGAAATTTACTAATTATTTCTACAGTTATTCCAGTTTTTCGAATACATCGAAATTTGGCGTTTTTTAGGGTTTTGTAGGAACTTATGAAGTCGGTAAAATTTCCATTGCCTCGACTTAATTTTTTTGCAACATCTTTTTAAATAATTAGTTTCAGTAGACGCCGTACGCCTACAAAAAAGGGTTACGTAGCCCCCTCTCATACTTTTCCTACCCTACATCCCCTACATCCCCCTACTTCACTACACCGCACCTTTCCCTTTGCTTCCACACCTTTCCCTAATTTCTCTCCTTATTTTACTTCACTTTCCTTCCTTCCCCTCCCCTCACTTTCCCTCCTTGGAAAAAAGTACGACAAACGGACAGGCACCTGACAGAAATTATAAGGGTGTCTGCCCTGGGCTATGTACCCCTGGAAATTGATATTTTCATGTTAATAATTTAAAAATTAAGGCACTTTAGCAAAAGTTGAAAAAAAAGATGTGTAGATGATTTCCGCCAGTATTGTGTATTAAAAATTTGGTTAATAATGGATTTTTAAATTGTTTGTATTTTTGAAGTTAGGAAATAAAAATGCAGACACGTGAACACGTGCTTCGTGCGGGTGTTTTTGCTGCTAGTCCAAAATATTTGACAGTAATTTTTGCTTCCTCTTAGAGGAAGCTTTGTAATGGTAACATTTAAAAAAATGTTAATTCATTTAATTAAACCTTCCTCAATTTAAAAATGTCTAATACAATGTTCTAGGCAATTGTCCGGCTGTGAGTTTGTGGATGTGTGTGTGGATATGTGTGTGGATTTCACGCTTTTTTGTGAACAGGATAACTAGAAAACGGTTGCAGATAAATTAATGAAATTTGGAGGACTTCTTTTCCTCACTAATATCTTGAAACTGACAGAAGGATTTGTAAGAATATTTATTCCATTTTTTTGGCACTCAATAATTTTTTTTTAAATCGGTTTCTTATAGTAAAACTTTTGCATTAGCATAATTCAAAGTTGTTTCAAGAATATAAAAGATTTCCTGGTTCGAGACGAATCGATTGACATACAATATTAATACATTTCATTCAAGGGTAGGGAAGTTATGGTAATTTATATATTTTTAAAATCGTTTTTACATTCTCATCATAATGAGAAAGTACTGGTTTTATGTGAAAAATGACTTTCGCGGATTCCATCAAATGTCGACGTTTTGAGGCCCCCTGAGTCAGAAAAAATGGTTTTTACGTCGGTGTCTGTCTGTCTGTCGTTGTTGTTGTCGTCGTCGTCGTCGTCGTCGTCTGTATATCGGATAACTTTTGAAAGACTAATCGGATTAGATTGTGCTTTGGCACACAGTTTCAGGGGGCAAAAAGAGGAATCGAGTTCGTTAACCAGCCATTTTGGATGAAAATTCAAAAAGTTAGAGCATTTTCAAAAATGTTTAGACCACTTTTTTCCAAATTTCAAAATTATATGTGCGGGCCCTTATAGTACTCGAAAATCTAAACAATTTATCCTTACGACTTTTTTTGATGAAAAGAAAATTGTCCGAGTTACAGTATTTTCAAAATCCCCCCAAAAAAGCGAAAAGTAACATTTTCGGCCAAACAACGCACGATACGAAAAAAAGTCAAGATAGGAAAAGTGTTTCTTTTCGCACGTCCTACAAGATTATCAT
>CAKNYM010053107.1:672011-771863 GCA_932195095.1 Andricus curvator
CCCCCCCCCCCCCACCCGTGACAGAAGTTTTCGTGGGACTGACGTTAGAGCTGGACTCTCCACTATACGGTGAATCATTACTTGACTTGGACATGATTTCAACTCGCAAAACAAATTTCGCGCATAAAGGTGGTAGTTGGGTGTACAATCTAAACATGAACAATACAAACAATAAAGTAGCCTCGGACTGGACTGAAACTTTGATTGACTAAATGCATACACACGGTAAACGTAAAGTTTGAGTTTCAGGCGATGAATGGAGACTGGGTGTTTGTAATGCTAGAGGAGTGAATGATCTTAAAGTAAGAGAACTACGAGAAACTATGCATGCTAGGAAACTAGATATTTTATGTGTACCTGAGACAAAGAAAAAGGGATGCGAAAGTAGAAACATAGAAAATGGGGTGTTGAAAAGCGGTTTTGAAATATGGTTAGGAGTAGATAGGGAATCACATGGTAGTCAAGGGGTCGGTTTGATTATGAATGAAAAAGCAAGATATATGTTCCAAAAACGACTTAAATACTTCTTTTCTCCCCTTTTCAGATAGTTGGAAAAAAATCTTTCTGATTGTAGGATTTATTATAAAGATACGGAAATATACGCTAAAGTAAAGGAATTACCTTCTTCATTTTAAATCAAATACAACTTTAGTCATTTTTATCTGAAGAAGATTGAACATAACATATGGTCGTTGCGAACTTTTGGGTTTCTATTATACGATGAACAGAAACGAGCGTGAAGCGCGAGGTTCACATGATGATCAAACGAAATATCGAGCGCGAAGCGCGAGTGTCGTGATGAGAATGTGTTCCTTAAGGTCGATAGAACCTTAAGTAAATTAGTTCTTCTTTTTATGTAAAACTGACATAATTAAACCAAAAGCAGGTCATAACGATGAAGCTTTAAGAGAGTATTAGCCCGCGAAGCGTGCACTAGCGAGGACACGAAGTGTGAAAACCTAGACGACAAATGTGTCCGAGCGCGCAGCGCGAGGTGAATACAATATCGAGCGCGAAGCGCGAGATAAACATATAAACGAGCGCGAAGCGCGAGATGAATACCCAATCGAGCGCGAAGCGCGAGATCCAACAGGTGCGCGCCCTAGGCGCGCTGAAACTTGCGAGCGAAGCGAGCCGCGCGCGAAGCGCGCTATGAGAATGTGCCCGCGAAGCGGGCAGATTTTTTATAGTAAAAATGTTCTCATTCTCATAATTTGAAGTTGATGCGAGAATAGAAAAGTTGTGTTGATTCAAGACGAATCGATTGACCCATAGCATTTATACATTTTATTGAAGAGTAAGGAAGTTATGATAATGCATAATATTCGAAAACACGATTTTTTATAGTCAAACTTTTTTCACTAACATAATTCAAAATTGATGCAAGAACGGAAAAGATTCCTTGATTGGAGGAAAATCGATTGATCTATAATATTAATACACTTTATTGAAGATTAAGGAAGTTATGGCTCATTTAATAATATTTGAGTTATCCGTTTCAAACAGAAATAGTATATTGTGTATCAAGGGCGTAAAGAAGGCTATTTTGACGAGTGTGAACTTGCGGCCCGAGCGAAGCGAGGTCGGCAGTCAAACGAGGCAAAATAGCTGTACGCCCTTGATACACACCATACTTTTTGTCCTACCCTTCTTGAAAACAAGCATATTAAGCAGATAGAGGATGTTTGGTGTACTTGACAATTTTAGAATATAAGTGAAAGAAAGAAATAGCGTACATTGAAGTGAGAAGACTGCGGGGTCCAGCGATACCATTTTTTTAAAGATAAAGATTATGTGTAGCGGGCGTAAAGTTTTATGTAGCGGACGTAAAGTGTTAGTTAACGGGCGTACAGTGTTATGTAGCGGGCGTAAAGTTTGTTGTTGGTCCGGCGGCGGAGTGCGCATGTGCGAAGGTCACTGGGCTGGAAGCGGCCACATTACGCCTGCCTCACGTGCATGCAATGGCGCGTTTTCAAGGGGGGTCGGACAAAAAAAATTTTCATGGACATAATTCAAAGTTGACGCATGAATAGAAAAGACTTTTTGATCATAAGTTTTTAAATAGAGTTATTCTCACAATTTTTGTAAAGAAATCATAAAGCTGGGAAAGGGATAGGGTGCGACAGAACTTTTCCCTTCCCTTTTCCAGGTCGAAAAATTAGCATTTCGAATACAAAATTTGATTTGTCTGATTTGTCTTTGTGTTACCAAATTTTGTTGTATTATTTTGTAGTTTTGCATTTTTTGTAAATTTCTATTTTCAAATTGATCAAAATGAAGACTTTGGTTTGTCTATTATTCAAAAAAATAACTAATGCTTCCTCTATGAGGAAGCAAATACATTTCCTAACAGGAAGCAAAGTGCTCGTGAAATGAGCACCATATAATTATAAATACAAACAAAGTGGAAACACTCGAGATCGAATTCACAGCTAGTTTATTTAGTGTGTAATTTTTTCGATATAAATTCGATTTCCGATTATGCTTACATGTGTAGTGAATCTCAAAGGAGTTTTCAAGTGCAAAATAAGTGGAAACGTGTAGAGGTACATATATTTTCGAGGAGTCGATATATGCGAGATCTTTTATAAAATTGGAACTACGATCTTCGGAGTTGGGAGGCACGTCAGATATACGTAAGGTCGTATCTACGTACGCTACGTGCGCTACGTTCACCTATCTCACCCTCTATTCTCAGTCTCTTTCATATGCAAACCATCTCGGGCTCTATTGTAGTGTATTCTGGGATCAGGCGCGGCGCCTCGGTCCAGTCTACCACACCTCGTTTATTTCCCGGTTTTTTGGCTTTCCAGCGCTAAGGTATGGCTGTTCCTTTCAGCGGTATGTAGATAAATGTATAAACTCGCTAATTAAAAGTTTCGCTTTGCCCGCGAACGGTCTAAAATGCATTTACGGTCAGGACGCGGTCGTACCCCAGGATCACGCTTTCGTTTGCTTAGACTTTAATATCGAGATACCTAAAGGGTATTACTAAAATGCTAAAAATTTTAACGTTTAATTAAAATTTATACAAGACTTTTTTTTATTATTATCTAATACTAAAAACTCTACCTACAAAAAATAAAACATAATTTTCTGGCCCACAGAAATTCTTTTTTCAATTTAAATTTGCAAATCTATACCCAGAACAGAAGATAATATCCGATAGAATTAAAGTTTGGAGGCAAATACAACGTTTACCCACTATCAGAATCCGCTACTCGAAAAAAAGTTTTTTTTGGCCCACTCTAATGTAAAGATAAATAAAATATTATATAAAAGAGTCCAAAATCCAATCACGTTTTCATGATGGGTATAGATTTTTCAAACTGCTTAGGCAAAAATAGGTAAATGTCGCAATTACTGGTGTATCAAGGGTTGGAATCACTTTATTTGACTATTATTATTAATTACTAAATAATAAAGATTTAGATGAAAAGTATATTTATAAGTATTACAACGATTCTAGAACGTAAAAATTCATTTAAATTTATCAATTTTATTTATAGTTTTTATCCTATGTTTATTTGCCTCTGAGTATGAAGCATATATAAGAGTACCGCAGTAATTTGTACAGTTACCCTATAAAATATTTAAAAAGAAAATTGAAAATTTATGTTCACTCAGCCCACCAATGAACCGTTTTGCAACATTTGAAATTTGGAAATTGTTTTACTGTTGCTTCCTCATAGAGGAAGCTTTGTAATGGTAACATTTTCAAATTTTTAAATTCATTTAATTGAACGTTCCTCGATTTGAAAATGTCTAATACAATGTTCTAAGCAATTGTCCGGGTGTGTGTGTGGATGTGTGGATGTCACACTTTTTTGTGAACACGATGACTTGAAAACGGTTGCAGACAAATTGTTGAAATTTGGAGGGCTTATTTTCACCACTAATATCTTGAAATGACCGAAGGATTTCTAAAAATATTTATTGCATTTTTTTTGCAATCAATAATATTTTGAAAGTCGGATTTTTATAGTAAAACTTTTTTTATTAACATAATTCAAAGTTGATGCAAAAATATTAAAGATTCCTTGCTTCAAGATAAATCGATTGACCTATAATATTGATCCATTTTATTGAAGAGTAAGGAAGTTATCGTCATTTATATTATATTTAAAATCGATTCTTATAGTGAAAATTTTCGCATTCTCATAATTTAAAGTTGATTCGAGAATAGAAAAGATGTATTGATTCGACACGAATCGATTAACCGATAATATTGTTACATTTCATTGAAGAGTAAGAAAGCTTTGGTAATGCATAATATTTTGAAAATACTGTTTTTTATAGTAAAACTTTTTTCACTAACATAATTCAAAATTGATGCAAGAACGCAAAAGATCTCTTGATTCGAGGCAAATCGATTGATCTATAATAATAATACACTTTATTGAAGATTGTGGAAGTTATGCTCATTTACAATATTTGAAACATCCGTTTCAAACAGAAAAAAATTTTTCATTAACATAATTCAAAGTTAACGCATGAATAAAAAAGACTTTTTGATCATAAGTTCTCAAATAGAATAATTCTGACAATTTTTGTAAAGAAATCATAAAGCTGGGAAAGGGACAGGGTGCGATAGAACCCGTTCCCTTTTCCAGCTCGAAAAAGTATCATTCCGAATATAAAATTTGATATGCTTGATTCGTCTGATTTGTCTTTGTATTTAAACAAATTTTGTATTATTTTGTAATTTCGTATTCATTGTGAATTTCTATTTTTAAATTGATTAAAATGAAGACTTTGTTTGTCTATTATTAAAAAAAAATCACTATTGCTTCCTCTATGAGGAAGCAAATACTTTTGCTAACGGGAAGCAAAGTGCTCGTGAAATGAGCACTATATAATTATAAATACAAACGAAGTGGAAACACTCGAGATCGAATTCACAGCTAGTTTTACTTGTTCCCTATGGAAGAAAAGTTATTATCTCAATTTTTTCACACATAATTTCTGCTGTTACTTAACCCTATGTGAATGAAAAATGTAATCTTTCATAATTATAATTAATAGTTTCAATAATAATTTTCATTCTCACAAATTTTCTTTGGAGCTTTAAAAGAAGAAACTGTTTATAGTGAATTCGTGAATTCCTTCTCTCTCATACAATTTAATGTTTCAACAATTGCTGGAGGTATTTTAATATAAAAATTTCATCTCTTATGCTAAGATTGCTACAATAGTATGATGAGAATTTAAAAGCAAGATAAATTTGTATCATTCAAGAACAGATAAAAGTGCAACTTTACATAATTTATATTTTGCGAGGTATATTATGATGTCTTATCAATACCAACATTTTCTACTTGCTGGCACACAAAATTATCTACTGTCGTGACAGTCCAAGTAGAAAAGATACATGGTAACACATGTTATTCAAATTTATGAAAAGTTATTTTAATTTTAAATATATTTAATTTTGTAGAAGGATGTATGTATAGCTTTTGTTGAGAACTTTTAATAAGAGACTAATTTTCAGGTTGATGATAGATTGTCACTGATAAAAAAAAAATTTCCTCTGGTTAGAAATTAGGCTAAAGATAATTTTTTTGACCAAATTCAATTATTTGACAACCGTTGATAAATAATACGACTCAGCTTCAACTTTCAATAATGAAAAGTATTTCTGCAATCAAGTAACGATTTTGTATTATTCAAGAGAAAAAAGTTCCGTTTTATTTATATTTTCTAGTAAATCATATTACCGTTATTGGCAAAAGTAATCAATTTTTCAAGGTTTCATCGCCTGGATAATACGAGTTTTGATGTCAGTAATTACTTCATATGAATAATTAGGTAAATTACGAAAATCGCTCTGGTGAGAATTTCGAGCCTAATAATTCACGTAGTTGAATAATTTAAATTCTTCGAGATGCATGCACTTGCATTTGCAATCGATCCACTGTAAATTTGTCCTGAAGACTGACTCTTCAGAGATTGTATCGACCTGTTTGGTATAAATACATTATTTTTTCTAAATCTGTTGTTCATATTCAGGGATTTCGAATAATCGTACACATCGCGAAATCTGTATACCTAAAAAAGAAGGCTTATCCTAAGAATAACATGCTCATGCAATTTTTTGTTTCTTTTGAATCATTCATGCATCATGACATGCTTCAATATGGAAGTTCACGAATAAAATAAAATAATGATTTTTCACGATCTTTAGATATATTGCTGCTTGAAAAATCTGCTACTAGACCCATGACGAAAATTTTAATTTACATAAACAAAACCTAAAAATGATTGACAGCTAAAAAAATAAAAAATTATATTTGAATGTTTTTTCCTAGCTCTTTTCCAAGAATTACACATTTATTTATAAAAGCATTACTATTTCTAATATATGGAGAATTTCAAATAAATTCGTAATACTTTAAAATTGGTTATCACTAGTTTATTAAATATATAATATTTGAGTATTATTATGTTTACTATAGCGTAACGAGAGTTTTCTGAGTTGATTTGTTAATAAATTGAAATATAAAGCACTACTTCAATTACAGTGGAGATTAAATTAGTAAACGGGAGCGTTATTGTGAGATACAAACTTACAAACTCATCGTATAATTTAATTATCACAAGCTAAACTTTGTTAGGCTAGCTTTTGACTCACTTTGAGTCTTAATCGTCGCATTGCCTACAGACTATTGTGGTTTCAGAAGCGATGAAGCTTGCACTATCCAAGCCAAAAAGCCTGATAGAACCAGGCTCTCGTGTCAACTTAATTAGTGCACTACCTCTTTCGCCGATGCTCTATGTATAAATATTTAGGTATGCAGTAGTACCTCGCGTAGTGGGTCCTTCTTTTGTTTGCTGTCTTGATGAACATGAATGCTCACTCAAAGTGCCTATTTTATTCATTACCGTAAAACCTTACTGCACTTCGCAACTTTTCAGTAGCAGTGCAAATTTGTTATACTTTTTAATTTACAAAATTTTTCAGACGGTTAAATTTCTTCTTAGAAAAATGTTTTCAAAATTAACTAATTTTCAGATTATTTTTACTCAAAGCTATATTTTTCCTCCCTGTTGTAGTTAAAATCAGTTAAATATAATTTAATGAATTTGCGACATGTACATTTTCTCTCTACAGAACAGTGTTTTTATTTTAAGATCAAATATTTTTTTCAATTTTACATCACCGCGACCAAGCTGAACTCCGCATTTTTTCCGCGTATTCCGAAAGAAAAATTATCAGGTCTCGGACTCACGCCACCATTGACTTTTTTCGAAACTTTTTTTTAGGAATGCTACTATTTTGCTTCAATTTTGAAAATAATGACACTAATGCTACTATTTTTACCAATTTTAAGTGATTTCTGGCTTTTAAAATAATTTTACAGGAATTCAAAGCTTTTATAGTATTTTGAGAGATTCCAAGGGATGTCAGAGAATTTCAAAGATTTCAAGGGATTTCAATGAATTTCCAAGAATTTCCAGTCCAGTTTAGGGAGTAAATGAAGTGGCTCTTGGAGGAACACGCGAGTTATTAGAAGATGGCTAAAGGTATGATACAATCTAAGAAATTTATTAAACAACCATTGCCGCTTAAAGAAACACCTGACTAACATGAAGATCGTCAACGATCATCGATGTCAAAAGTGCGGCTGTCGTGAGGAAACAGTACCTCACATCCTCTGCGACTGTGATGTGATTGAAAACCTCAAAGTGAAGCATTTTGGAAATCATTTCTGTAAACCAGAAGATTTTGTAGTGTCCCCTCTACGGCAATAAAAGCCTATATGGCGGAAACCGGCCTCATTAGAGAGAATAAGATTCAAGGGTACTGTACAATAGGTGACATTAGATAACCTCAGTGCTATGTGAATTAGATAACCCAGCCCATGTGTAATAATAATAATAAAAGCCTCGGTGGCTCACTTGGTTGGGCGCCCGGACTTCACATTAGAGGTCCGGGGTTCGATCCCTGAGCTGGTACCTCTGGACATTTTTCTATGTACGTTTACCGAGGTTCTGGTGGTTCGGATCCCACCTTAAGCTGTAGGTCCCCTCATCCTACACTTGACTGCAGCCCAGTCCGTGAATGATGGGGTAAAAACCAGGCTTTGCCCAATATGTCAAATTAGGCACACTGCTTTTATCAGATCACTTGATTGCATTACAAAAATGCGTCCGTTCGATTACTCAAGGACTAATTAAAATGCCATTCAGAGAATTGAGGGTCCTATAGGAAAAAACCTCAGCTTCCTTTCTAAACTATTTTCAAACAAATAAAAAGTGTCGAGATTTGAAAAAAGTCAAATTTATTTTTGATTTTTAAAAATGGTGAAATATTAATTTTTAAAAAAATATGTTGACCTTCTAAAAAATGGTAAAAAAATCTATCGAAAACATCTTATGTGTAATTTTTGTTCGACGAATCAGGAAAAAAGTTAGAAATGTTTGAAAATAAGAATTTCCTAATTTCAACAATTTTAAGTTTTGCACTCTATGAGTTTTCCAAGTTAAAGATGTTTTTAATTTTTATTTTTCGAATTTAAAGTATTTGATGTTGGTGGCGAATTTTTTACCATTCAACGTTGATGGTTTTATAGTTTAGAATAACAATTTTCTACATTTTAAAAATTGAAAGTCAATTAAGAGGTAAACATAATGAATTTCTGTAGATTTCAAAGCAACTAACCAAATTGGATAGTTTTACAGAGATTTTAGATGTTTTTGACAGAATTCAATAGTTTTCAAAATATTTCAGTGGATTTTAAAGGATTTAACAAAAATTTCGGTGTCAGTACGTTAATAATATTTCAAAGATTTCAAGGGATTCCAATGAATTTCTAGAGAACTATAAGAAGAAATAAAAAATGAAATTGTAAGGGGCTCCTTGGATTTTCTAAGGATTTCTACGGATTTCAGAGATTTAAAGGGATTTTACTGTATTCAAGAGATTCATAGGATTAAAAAAAGTCTAAGATTTTAAGGGATTTTAAAGATTCCAAGAAATTTAAAATGATCGACCGAATTTTTAGCTTTTAGATCATTTTAAAAGATACGAATGGATTTTACGCGATTTTATGAGATCTGTATATTGTTTTTTAGATTTAAAAAATAGTTAACCTCTTGATTTCATACTTACAGAATTGCATGATACTATAATGCTACTATTTTTCAAAATTTATGCTATCATTGACACTTTTTTGAATTCCATAAATGAGTCCGAGGTCTAAAGCTAGTCTGGTGTTCAGAAAATTTGTAAAAACACAGATTTCCCAATCCGAAATTGTTGCAATAAAAAATAGTCGCATATGTAATTAAAAAATATAGATATTTCGTACTCCCAACATTTCTCGAAAATACTACTTTTTCCAACACCTTTATTTTAAAAACTCCCAAAACACAACTGAATTGTGAGAATATAATATTTTAAACGGAAAACTGTTTTAATAGTAGGTAAAATCATTCGAAAAAGTTCCACTAAACTAATCCAAAAGATTAAATAGTTTTTCAATAACAGTATTACCATTTAACAAACCTTTAAAAATTAACATTAAATTTCAATCAAATTAAAATGATTTAATTTGAAGAAAGAAGAGGTGAACAGGACGGTTTTTGGAAAATTTGGACCAGTAACATTCCATTGTATTAGTTTGTCAACTATTTGGCGTTGCAAGGACAAAATTGAAAACTGCATTAGTGAAGAACAATAAATAAATATTCAATATTAATTTCAGGGCAGAATGGACGAAAATTTCTGCTCTTTTCCCAAAAAGAAAAATTATTGTTATTAAAGTAAACCGAATATCCATTTAGCTAGCTGAAGAAATTCAAAAAAAAGATAGAATCAATTAATAACTTGAAATTTTGAATATACAACTCTGAATTGATTAAACTTTCCATGAAACTTGGTAATTGCGGAACTAAATCTCGCTTTAACGAAGCCTGGAGTAATTTGAGGAGCCTCATTTGCGAGTAATAAACCTACTACTTCATCTAGAACTAAATTCATAACGTAATTTATCTGCTTGATACAGATGAATTGATGCATTGAAATACATACAACATTTAGAAGTTTATTAAAATTGACATTTACGTGTTTAAAAATATTTATAAAATTCAATACATTTAAATTTCACAACACATACCAATTTGTTCACCCTCGTGATTCATGTCCGGAAGATATTAATTATTAATATCCATAATCATCACTATAATTGAATATTTTAATTTTCAAAATATACAATTTTAGATGAGAATTATCGGGAATATTTACCAGGACTTTCTAAATGACATTTTGCGATTTACCATAATTAAACATAAAAACATTGGTCTTTTTTAAAAAAGGGCTGAATAGATTATTATAATTTTTTATACTAAATATGAACGGAATTTCGGTGTTTCAGGAATAATTAGCAATAAATTCCGGTTCACAATAACTTGAAGCAATATTTATTAAGTCTTCTTAGGCTCAGAAATTGTAACCGGAAGGTCCAGGCTCGATTCCGGCTGCCGGCATTTTTTGTCATTTTTTTCATTTCAATTTTTGCTTATTGCAACTGACTAATAAATTTATTCAAATGAACCCAGAATATTAATTTTGAACCATTTTTTTCACATGAAAAAAAATTATTTTTCAACCTTTACCACTTTTACTTCCAAAAAACCTTTTTTCAAAGAAAAATTTTCATTTTTCTTCATTCAATTAAACATTTATATTTTTCTTAATATTTCCATATAAGAAACAAATATCAAAGTAGTTTGATAAGAATAAAATAAATTTTCAAATACAATGAAATTGCAAGAAATAAAATGATATAAAAATGTAATATAAATAAAATACGTTTTCTATTGATATTATTATCAAAGTTATATTAATGTCTCAGGCTTAAGATGGTTACAGCCCAATATGTCGAATTATTGACATATTGACAAATTAGAGTAAAGGGTCATGTATTTTTTTCTTCAAAAAATTACATATGGAATTACAATTATTTAAAGATGTCGCGGCGCTGACTTTTTCACGAGATATTCGGCTTAGAAGTGATAAATGTTTAAAAAACACAGTTTTTCTATATGAAAAAAAGTCTAAAATGAATATTTTGGCTTGATTTAAATCAATTTAATAATTGCCTGAATGTCCCATAACATTAACATAGGAAAATTTCGGTTTTTGGAAAAATAAGATTCACGTTTCTGAGTTTAAACTTAACTGACGGGAGAGTATCAAAATTTATTGAGGAGTTTCCAACGAATAATTTCCACTAAACAACTTTGAATTTTGATGCCCTGTACTCCCATTATGGAGTGCCAAAAATTCCCCGAAAAACTGAAGTTGTCAATTTTGCGCAAAATTGTCACATATGAACACTATTTTTAGCTTTCTTGTCATAAATTATGTTTGAACAATTTCAATTAGTTAAAATAATTTTTTTCTTATAACTCATTGAAAGGAACTCTTTTTTCACCTTGAATCTGTTAGTCATTTTCAAAAAGACTGATCTTTGTTTGAAGCATTCACCAATTTTTTGAACAATTAATTATTATTTACGTGAAACTTTCTCTTAAACAGAGTTTTTTAGTTTGATTTCAAATTTGGTTCTTATGAATTTAATTAAGTATATAAATAGGCTTTAAATATTTAAATGCTATACAAATTCTCTAAATGTAATTAATTACATTTAGAGAATTTGTTTGTCAAAAATTATTATGATTAATCATAATAATTTTTGCTTTAATTTTCAGTACGGTTTCATAAATACAAAAATTTTCAGTTCTTTTGAGGTCACTGTCAACTAATCTACGGGATTAACCTGATTGTCCGATTTAACGTAAAAACAGTACCTTTCAATGTGTTAGTAAGAGAAAAAAATTATTCACACAATTGCAAATTTGCTTAAAATTTCTTAAAAACATTTCAGTTGTCGAATAAAAATAACTACTGCCAATAAAGGTAAAAATTAGAGCTCGTATCCTGCCATTCATGAGCAAAATGGTAAATTTCAGTTTTTCGGAGGATTTTTGGGACTCCATAATTGGGGAATAAAAATTCAAAGTTGTTTAGCAGAAATCATTCACTGGAAACTACCCCAAAAATCTTGATAATCTCCCTCAAGCTTAGGTTGAATCCAGAAACATGAATCTCATTTTTCCAAAAGCCAAAATTTTCCCATGTTAATCTCATGGAGTTTTCCAGACCTTTGCAGCACGTCTTAATATTAACCGATTCGGCTCAAACTTGAAGGCATTTTTTTCGGGAACCTCACAAAATGGAAGGGGGCGGGTGGCATGCCCTCTATTCGAAAACCAATTTTTTGGATCATCCTAGTGTAGGTTGCCCTTTTAAAACAAAATAAGAAGAGGTGAAACAAAATTCATTTTGTTGTCCATTTTTTGAACAATTTTGAGCAACATTTTGTTGACGGTTTCCTAGTTTAGAACATCAGTGGGATTAGAAACTTGAAATATTTTTTCAAAAATCAATGATATATTTCTTGACTTTTTTCAGAATTTTAAACTAATCTTGTTGTAATTGAAGGGCAGGATATGACTCAAAGGATCTCAATTTTGTTGGAGATCGATTGCTACGTGCATCGTATAATTCCGAGGAAGATCTCATAAATGTATTCGTGCTCTCATCGTCATAGGAATTTGCAACTTGCTTTGAAGGAGACACGGTTAGGTTTCGCGACTTCCGTCAACTTTCCGTCAACGGTACCTAAGGTAGCTCGTTGCGTGGTACCTGCCGAGAATATCTAACGAGATTTCTAGCTTGTCTCCACAAGAACACGAGCCTGGCTTTGCAAAAGAGATGAAACGACCTCCAAGTTCTAGGAAACTTTATGGTCGTTTCCGAATTTTCAACTCGTTGTCACTGAAACCTGAATGTCTTCTCATAATTTCTATGTCAACTTGTTATTATTCAGTCGTTGAAATTGAAAGTGAAAGTGTGCCAAATAACTAGCCAAGTTTCGTGGAAGGAAATTATTATCAACAAATTCTCAACTGCAAAATTTTCTCGTTGAAAACAAACTTTTTCTTGATTATACTCCCTAAGATGTATTTTGAAACTGATAGTAATACAAAATTGAAGTAAGTTAACAATAATGATTATTTTCGAACTTTTTCTAAACGAATTTTCGTTTTTCTGTGACAGTCAAATTTGTATTCATTTATAAGAAAGTGACTGATATTATTTTATGGCGATTATTTACTTTTCTTTTTACTGAAATATTCATTATGATTCCTTATATTTATTTAGACATCACAGCAAGATTTTTATAAACATTAGCATCGAAAAATGGTAGATATCAGTAATCTTGCTTATAAGAAAATTGTTACATTAAAAGCCAAGTCAATTCGAAATCATATAGTAGAATTTAAAGAAAGAAAGTTATCAAACCCAAAATATGAGCATAGTTAGCATAATGAGTTCAAATTCATATTATACGATTAAATTTTGGACTCGTCATGTTAACTATACTCCCATTTTCGCCAAATAACTTCCTTTCGTTCTTTCCATTTCATTACAAATACAAATTTTTTAAATATGCAGACATGAATAATACTCACGCCTATGTATTAGGCACATAAAAAGAGTATGTATAACGATACAAATTTGGCGGCAGAAAAAATACCTTTAAAACATTTTAAAATATGTGAAAAAAAGTTGAAAATTTCAGTTTTTTCAGAATTGCTCCTTTTTGGTAGATTCTAATGCTCTACAAGAATTGAAGGGCATACAATTCCCCGAAAAACTACAAAAATGGAAGATTACACATCTAATAGTTGAGGAGAAATATATTTGTCATAACCTATTTTTTATTTAAAAATTTGACTGAAAAAATTGTGATTTCAATTTCCTAAAAATCAAAAAAGTATAATGCTCTACCTCTAATAGAACTGCAGTTATTATCCGCAATTTATTAGGAATCAGCAATTAGAATAATCAATGATTAGAAATTTTGAAGAAACTGAATTTTTTAACTTTCTTCGCCTATTCTTAAACATTTTGAAAGGATTTTGTGATCGCAAGATGTTAATCATATAAAGCCTCTTTTCACTTCCCAAAGTAAAGAGTTTATGCCAATCATTGACCACTCGAGTGTTACTTTCACAAAACTATGCTTAATAAATTATTAAGCATAGTTTTGTGAAAGAAAAAATCAAGAATTGAATTTTTTTCAAAACGGTTCAAACATTTTTTTTTCATTTTAATCTCAAAATGATCGTGAGGTATCACAGTAATGCGAACAGAAAAAACTGTAAGGTGCAGGAACTTTTGGGTTGAGTTTCATCGAAGCCCGCGCCGCGGTGTGAGTTTCTATAATAATTTTGGCATTGGCTAGTAGGGCTGAGTAAAAATGCTCAAATTAGTTGAATCGTTTGAGCTGAGGAAAAAAAATTTGTGAGTTGACATCTGAATAAGGTAAACAAATTTGAAATCGGTTAATATATTACTCGACCTAGAATTTTTTGAAAATGGCCAAAAAACATGTTTTTGGAGATTGAGTGCTATTCACACATTTTGAAAAATGTTGAATATATCAAACCTGACATTTCTTCAGCTTGAATTAAAAGAAAACTGCCAAGGGAATAATTTGAGAGAATTTTTATCGACGATAATTTTTGAAACTATAGGAAAATTATTTTGAGTTTTTAAAAAAGTGTAGCTTTTAATTCAAAAAAGAGAACTTTTTTCGGATTTTAACCCAGACATTTTTTTGGTCGCCTCAAACTATCCGAATAATTTGAGAATTTTCACTCCGCTTTACTGGCTAGTATTACAGAATTTTCCGTCAAAATAACCGGTCAGGTATAGCGCTAGGGCTAACATTACGAAATTTTCTGTAGGGCTAGCCCTGAACGAGCATGAAAGGGGGTTAGTCTTACAGATAATTCCGTAAAGTTAGACATTTCAAATATTTTTTAATATTACTGTCTGGTTTTTTAGTTTTAAAGCTTGAATAACGAATTCCTTCAGAAATGTAACATGTTCTACAAATACTAGTTAAAAAAACAAATAATTATAAAAGTTACCTAAATAATTTGTGCATACGTATCTACATTCTTTTCTAAAACTTACAAAATCAAAAAAGTGATAACTTTTTTACACTAAATCATAATAACTTCCAGAATTAATTATTTTCAATCTGTATTCCTAATAAAAACGTTGGATACTAGACTACTTTTGGAGAAAAAGAAAATCTACACGTAACTTTGCAACCCTGAGTCTAATATAGACTAAATTGGAGAATAATCTACAATATATTGAAAACTAAATACAAGAGATAATATTTATTCAATTGTAACATATTGCGTTATAAAATGTATATTTATTAGAAGTTATTATTGACCATGGCCAAAATGTGACTTTAGTTTCCTGTGCTACACTCCATGCAGAAAAATATATTTTTTTCGTAATATGTAAATTAAAAAGACCGATTTTTTTGGAAGTGTGTCAATGAAATTAATGCTTTTATAGTATTTTTAATGCCAGAATTGAGATAAAGAACGATGTATTTAACCTCAAAAAAGTATCGAACGCATGTTAAAAGTCCTACATGGAAAAAAATGCATAGTTCAAGGAGAAAAATACTGAAAAATCAAATCAACAAAACTGAAGTATATTTGAAAAAAGTCATTTTTGTTTTTTAGAGACAGCCAGCTGTATTCCCGATTCGCAGATTTTCATATCTTTGTATTAGCTACGTAACCTTGTGAGTTTCAAGTCTCGTACTAACGTGAAACGTTACGTGGAATTTTTTGGAAATAGCAAAAAATACGGAAAAATTATATAAATTCACATACAAATTTCAGAAAAGTATACAAATTTAAAAACAAGTTCTGCTATTGATTCCACTTCGGAGGCATCCATGACCTACATTACCAATTAGAGAGTAGGGGGGGGGGGGGGGTAGAGGAAAAAACTACGGTTGGTAAGAGTGGAAGGAGCGGGGAGAGTCAGTGGAAGTAACGTTACGAATTTAGATAACATTTAGGACGTTTCGTGATGATGAATATACAAAATTTGATTGAAATCGACTACAAAGGACCGATTACTTCATATTTTTAGGTACTTTTTCAATTAAAAATGTTGAAAACTGGGAGAAAAATAGCCGCTGCCCCAAAACACTTTTTTCTTATTATTGAATAATAATAACGGCCATACCACTCTGAAAAACCCAGTTCTCGTCAGATCACTGAAGTTAAGCAGCGTTGGACGCGGTTAGTACTTGGATGGGTGACCATTCAAGAATACTGACATGAGTGCTGTTGGCACATCGTGGGTGTGGTGAGCCCACACTTGTAGTTATTTATAACTACAAGAAAAAACCTAGAAACACTACCCGAATCGGGTAGTGTCACGCCTACCCTGAAAGGGAAATGGTTTAATGGTATATTACTTACGGTGAGTATGATGTCTCTGGAATGGATTATCAACAAGATTTCATTAGTATATTCCCATAAGGAGTTCGTGAACGAAGGACTTTTTAAATTTTTTAAATTTTTTTGGCCTAAAAACCGAATTTCTAGAACCTCAAAAATATAAATTTTTTGAAAAATAGTCGCTATTTTTTTTTAATCAAAATTTTGCTAAACCCTTAGTTGACAAACTCCGTATAAGAATATACTAATGAAATCTTCTTGTTTTTTTTTATTTCAGATAACCGGTTCCAGGGACATCAGGCTCACTGCAAGTACACCCAGAAAAAGATTTCGTTGAATGAACAAAATTTTAGTTGAATCAACCTTAAAATATGGGAATTATATGGACAAAAAAATATTTGGTTGACCCAAGACAATTTTTGGGTTAGTAAAATTTGGTTGATTATACCACATGTTTTGGTTGGAGCAAATATTTTGGTTGGTCCACGTAAAACTTTTAGTTAATCCAAGCAAATATTTTTCTAGATCCAAGAGAATATTTTAGTTAATTCAAATAAGTGTTTTTGTTGGTCTAAGGAAAGAGTACGGTTGATTTAACCAAAACTTGTAGTTCATCTAACCATAAACAAACCAGCTCAATGTATATTGTAAATGGCTTACCATGGAATTGTGTCATCTTGTGTGAATTATTTAGTAGTTTATTAAACTAGTAAATATCACATGACTAGAAACTTCTACAGCAAGCCATTTGCAATGTAAATTGTGCTGGATCTTTTGTTCATTTGATTCAAAAAATCGTTCTGTGTTTTAAAAATCAAAAACCTAATCACGCAATCGTAGTCACACAAAGATTCAATTAGTAATCTTATGTATTTTTCACATAATCACTTAATCCCAATCGATTCTGTTTCCGCACTTATTTTGATAAGATTCACCGAGATGCAAACATTCGTATGTTTTTTAGCCACGCTACGAACTCTCGAACGTGGACTGTCTTGCTGAATTGAAGTACGCGATCGTACCAAGTTCGCAAGCGTCCGTCACTTTTAAGATGCTTTTAAAAAAATATTTTGGTTGAATCAACCAAATATTTTTCTCAATTCTAGTAAAATTCTCTCTTAGATTATTTGGTAGATCCAACTAAAAAATTTTGTAAAATCAATAAAATATTTTCTAAAATCAACAAAACTATCCAACCAAAAACTTTGATTAATTAAACAAAACGAAATTGGTCAACTAAACGAAAATTTTGTTCATTTAACCAAAATATTTTCTGAAATCAACCAAATGCCGCCAACAAAACGATTTTGTTGAATGAAGAAATTTTTTTTCTGAGATAATAATCAAAAACGTGTTTTGCGACAGCGGCCATATTTCACTATTTCAATAAAATTTTGCTAACATGGGTAAAAAAATCTTTAAAATCCCGAAATATTACTAGATATAACCCTATAAAAAAGTTTATTAATTTTCTGAAAGATGGCCCTGCATCGGCACAGTTCAATAATAACTTAATAAGTTTGAAACTCGCTTTCATATTTCGGCACTTTCTTGAAGAATTCTTCTTTCTTACCATGTTCCAAAAAACTTCCCCTTTGCTCGTTTTTACTTTTAAATTCGAACTGAATTAATAGAACACTATTAGAAAATCTAACTATTTTTGATAAAAAGTTAATTTTTTTCAGTTGGGAAGTCTACTATTATATTTCTGGTTTGAATTTCATCTCGTTTTGTTAACAATTCTAATATTTGGTTGAAAATTTATCTCTGGTTGAAAATTATTATATTTTTCTGTGAAGTAAACAATTTCATTTTTTTTTTAAATTCATCTTTTTTGTTTATAATTTAAATATTTGGTTGAATTTTGAACACTTTTGTTGAAATTCATTTTTTTTTAACTCATCATTTTAGTTAAAAATTCATCTCTGGTTGAGAATTACTTTTTTAACTGGAAATGTAACCATTCCATTTTGGGGTTAAAAATTGATTTTTTATGGGGTAAATTCAACATTTTAATTGAAAATTTATGTGTTTTGTTGAAAATTCGTCTTCTTTGGTTAAAAATGAAACTGTTTCATTGAAAATTAAACTTTTTTTGCTGAGGATTCTACCATTCTGTTGAGAATGTCGCTTTTTTGGTTGAATAAATTCATTTTTGACTTCAAATTAAAATATTTTTTGGTAGAAATATCAAAAACTGGGTCTAAAGTTGAACTAAATTGTAACAAATGCAATTTTTTTCAAGATTCCTAATTTTATTAGAAAATTCGACTTTTTATTTGTAAATGAACTTTTCTGTTGAAAATTCAACTGTTTTATAGGAAATTTGTCTTTTTGGCATAAAAATTCATCTTTGTAGATTAAAAATTCAGCTATTTGGTTAAAAATTCAACTATTTTGTTGAAAGCCTAATTATTTGTAAAAAATTCAACTATTTTGTTAAGTCATCTTTTTCGTCGAAAATATAACTCTTTTGTTGAAAATTTGTCCTTTTGGATTGAAAATTCTTCTTTTATGGTGGAAAACTCATGTTGTTTCGTCGAAAATTGATCTTTCTTGGTTTAAAGTTATGTTTTGTGTTGAACATTCTACTGCTTATAAAAAAATGCGTCCTTTCGGCTTGAAAATTTAACCATTTGGTTAAAAGTTCAACTATTTTGTTGAAAATGTATCTCTTTTGGTAGAAAATCGTTTTTGGTTGTTAACTCGACTATTTTGTTGAAAATGAAATATATTTCAAGTATGGTGTCTATCTAAATTTGATATTATATTTATATTTTTATATTTTTAATCATTCACGTAGGCATATTATCAACTGAACTCATTAGAGGTGCGAAAAAACGCAGAATAAACGTGAAATCCACGTTTATCCAACTATCCAACGGCTATGTTACTTTGGGGCCGGGCCCCCCCCCGTGAAAAATAGCCGAAATTGGTAACGCAGTTTATGGACGGCCCCTTATTTCAATTACATAGGTCTTTTTAATCTCTACAAAAGTTATTCCTATTTAATTAATGTTAAATCAAGCTTCCTACATTTCAATTTCACTCACATAATAAATATGTATTTTAACTATTTAAAAATATGATTTATCAATAATAATAGTCAAAATAAAGTATGATGCTTACTTTTCAGCTATAAATTTTTTTCCGTGTATAAATTATGCGTATCTTATATTTCATAAAGAAATGCCGCTTTCTTTTATCTATACCTCATTTATTTACACAGTTTTCTTTTTACCTGGGTCGTAATTTCAAAATGCATACAGTTTATGATAAATTCGAACGTGAATTACAGAGGCCATAATTTATGAATTTCGATTTAACCATAAAATGCGATGTTTAATCATATTTTTTTATCACACATTTGATGTCACACCGAAGCGTGAAAAACGCATTCTAAATTGCAAGACCTTGAAGCGATTGACGAAATTTCTCCTTGACAGTGTTTTCGGTGCAAACGAAGGCAATTTCGCTCCGAATTTTAATGCTTGATGCTTGTGCTTGATTTGGAAACTGCGTGCGGCGTGCTCAGAAGGCGTCAGAATTGCAAAGGTTGCGTTCCAATTCGTCAAAGTGCATACTACCCTTAATTATCCTACTCGCAGAAACTGACAGGAATTGTATGGCGCAGCTACTTGCCCAGTATAGGCACCATTTATCAGAAAGGTCTAAATTGTGTATCTAATCTATATCAGTCGGAAATAGCATTACTGGATTCCTACTGCACCGAGAGAAATGTTCTGTTGCTTCGGTGAAAATGTTAACCAGATGGGAGCCATAGCAGAGCTGCTTCATTAATTTGAAGCAAGCTAATTATTGTCGTAATTTATGCGGCTGCGTGATAAAATAAACTGTATATTTTATTGAAATCCAAATTAAATTTTATAATTTAGGGTAAAGCACCAATTAATGCTAAGCGGGTACCATTTGTCGATTCAGAATTTGATTTCTGTAAATTTAGAAATTCATTTTTGGAAATCGACATCAAGTACCCACATGAGAATCTTCTTTTACCCAAATCGTAACGTTTTTCTTCGAGGATGAAGCATTTCTCTTGCGGATTTTTTTCTTCTGCAGTTTTGACCGCAAATTTGATTTTTCTCAATTAGAGGATGCAAAATTAGTGTTTTAAGTTAAGAAAATTGGTTCATCAAATTCTAGTAATCCGTGAAATAATGAATACGAACCATAAAGTGATGTTAATTTATAATCCGAATTTGAAATCCATATCGCAAAGTTACTCAATTTTCAATTTATTTTATCTACTCTTTCTTTTTTCTTTAAGATTTCAGTAATTGTGACTTTTATTTTATATGCCCTTTTATATTAGCACTAAAATATCTCACTGCATTTAAAACCATCTCTATTTTCCTCTACTCTCTGATCAATTTCAAATCAAATAAGAAAAATCAAAAACTATTTAAAAAATCGTACAAGTAGATTTTGGTTTTTAATTTATCATCATCAGACGTTTGATAATTTCTCACTTCAGAGCTTGTTTAATACGATCTTCGAAGTCTTTCAACTTTGATTATCCTCATAGAAGTAGCAAAATGCACTTTTTAAATAATATTTGATATAAAACGTTTTTCTGTAGACTTTGCAGAAAATGCCAATAAATTTCAGAACTTTTTGTATTATTTACAGAAATTTCTGGAATATTAATTCATTAGAGTGAAGTCCAGACTCTTTTATAATAAGAATGAAATGTCAAGCAAGCATGACATATTTTATTCAACTTTTTTGTCATGGTAATAATTAAATAAAAAACGACAGTTTTCGCAAAAGAGATCCCTAGGAATGAAGGACAAAAAAATCGAAATAACTTTGATTAAATAAACAATATTAACCTCAAATACTATTGTATTAAATACTTTTTGGTTTCTTTTCTCAAAAACTCGTTACAATTATGATGAATGCGTATTTTTGTTCGATTTTATAAATTAATATGGAGATTAGTAACTTTGAGCTTGATTACACGTCGAGAACATCATTAAAATGCAATTGCTTAACATTTTACATTAAAATTAAATTTGACGTGAAAATTAAAGATTTTTCCATTTTTAATAAATATAAATCGTCAATAAAAGAATAATTAAAATTAAGTCACCTTTAACCTTAAATTCAGAAGTTTACTTTTTCTTCAAAGCACAATTTAGTAAAGTTTCAAAATTTTAAACGACTTCATTTAGAAATTGTAAATCAAGAGGTACCCAAAATATCTTGTCACGCACCTGTCCCTAACTACAGAATTGAAAATTAAAAATTGAAAAATAATATTCACACTATTATTTTTTTAATATTTGAAATTCACAGATATCGCTTATATTGATTGGAAAAATATAAAAATCAAGAGTAAAGTTCAATATTTTTGAGTTGATGATTTGAAAAATCACTTCAAAGTCTGTCCGACAACTTTTTTTTTTTGGTCACGCTGCAATACTATTTTAGGATAAAACTCGAAACTCATTGTTCAAGCGATTAATAATGTGGACTGAAATATGTCTTTCCATACTCACGCAGATTTTATTACTGTTCAAAATGGATTTATCAATGATGATTTCAAATTACAGTAAATAATTATCACTATTTTTGCATAATATTTTTGATAAAATATCCGGTAACGCTCTATATTAATTTATCATACCATAAAATGAGAGCATATTTGAAAATATTTTTATCTGTTCTATATATCTTTTAAAAAGATTTTCGAAATTTTTTTGTTTTATCATAGTCGCATGTCTTGTCACGTGACCTTTAGGAACGTGTAAAATGCATACATTTCTTGATCTCTTAGTTTCATATTTTCATATTCTCTTGGGTTACCCTTAATTAGAAAAAAATATTTAAAGCAGTTTGGACATTTTTTGTTTTCCAAAATCTTATTTCCTCAATTGGTCACATTTTTGGCAATCAACCAAATCTTAAATTCATACAAATTATTTACTGAATTTGTGTTCATCTCTTAATTTACATAAGGTGAGAAAAATTTTGAGATATTTTTTATTATAACTATTTCTTTGTGGCACCATATTTTATATTTTGATTATTTTCTAAAACTGTTTAATTTAATTTAGTATCTGTCTATGGGTCGTTGCTAAAAAGTTGTGAAATTTAATCCCGGCCGTTTTACCTATTTCTATGATTTAATAGATTTTTCGAATAATACTAGGATAAAGTATTTAGATAAAAGTACATCGTTTTTAGCAAAGTTTCAAAGTTTTAGTTCTTTTTCTTTAGAAATAAGAAATTGAAATATAGCTCAAATTTCTACTTGGTGACATGCCTCCAAATACAAATTTGCGCACATAAATTAAGAAATTATAACAGAAGAATTTTGTGAATGATTTATGCTTATACCAATCATGCGTATTAAATTGAGAAATCTAACAATTATGAATAGAGATAAATATTTTACTTCTAATGGCGCTTAATTGTGTTTCAAAGCTTGTCCCCAAAGTTCTGTTAACACTAGGTTACACTCATATGCTAGGGCATAATTCGAAAAAAATTTAAGAAATATTACTAATTATTAATTTTATTTCTGTGTAGGTTTTTAAAAAATCACAAGAATGTGAATTTTTCGTAAGTTAAGAAAATGGGAATACACTGCAAAATAGAGAGAACATTTCTTTTAGTATTTTAAAGAATTTTCTTCCACTCTAAATATATTTAAATAATTTTGAAATTTGATATGCCACTGATTAAAGCACTGCGGTAACTCTTTTACAGGTTGTGTGTTCCGCTATGTATATTAGGGTGGGTCGAAAATAAATACTTTTGGAATTCGAAATCGCTAAAGCGCGGAAAAGTAGCGTATTGGGGTCCTAAAAAAGTATAATTAATTTGGAATCGATCGGCATGCAGCTTGGTTACCCGCGCTCGAAAAAAAGGTTTCAAAAATTTCTTGTTTGCAGAGTTTTTAAGTTTTATTGAGTTTCAATTTTTTTTACATACCTGGAGGACAAAAAAGTCTTCTCAATTTTTTTCGGATTTATTTCTATCATTTTCTGAGAGATAATTCCTATTTAAGTTACCATTGTTTTCGGAAATTTTTTTTAACACGTTTGCAAATAGGAAGAGAATTATTTGAGGTACATGAAAACTTTTTAGTGACAAAAATTCTTCAGAAAAAAAATCCCCAAGCCCCAGGAATCGATATTGGAAATACAGCAAATTTTTGAAATTGTTATTTTGGTATTTTTTGAACTTATCTTCATAACTTGTAGTTTAAACATTTTTGTGAGCATGTGTAGGTTTTTTAAACATAGAGATACACTAGAAAAAATCGACAAGACCCTGTAATCGAAATTGGCAATAGAGCGAATTTTTAAATTTCGGTATTTCATGAACTTATCTTCATAACTTGTAGTTTAAACATTTTTGTGAGCATGTGTGGATTTTTTAAACATAGAAATACGCTAGAAAAAAAAATCGACAAGACCCAGGAATCGAAATTTGAATGACAGCACATTTTCTGATTTAGGAATTTTGCATCTAGCAGAATTAATTTATTTTATTTATAAGTTTAACATTTTTTGAAATTGCATGAAAAAAGAAAAAAATAGGTGAAATTGCATGTACAAAGAATAATGCCTTCTTTCAGTTCGAAAAAGAATTGCATCTAAGGAAATCAGGTTCACCGGTAACTTTTTAAATTCAATAAACACTGATTCAGCATTTTTAAAAGTTGCTGTTTTCAATTAAGATTCCTGGACCCTATCGACTTCTTTCTAGTGTATTTCTAGGCTTAACAATTCGACACAAGCTCGAAAAATTTTTAACTGATACATAAAAAAACATAATGCTGCTAGATACAAAATTCCAAAATAAGAAAATTTGCTGTCATTCCAATTTCGATACCTGGATTTTGTGGATTTTTTTCTAGTGTATTTCTATGTTTAAAAACCCCACATATGCTCACAAAACTGTTTCAACTACATGTTATGAAGATAAGTTCACAAAATACCAAAATAAAAAATTTAAAAATTCGCTGTATTGCCAATTTCAATTCCTGGGCTTTGGGGATTTTTTTTCTAATTCATTTTTGTAACTGAAAAGTTTTCATGTACCTCAAATAATTCTCCCCCTATTTGCAAACGCGGTAAAAAAAATTTCCGAAAACAATGGTAAATTAAATAGGAATTATCTCTCAGAAAATCATAGATTAAAATCCTAAAAAAATTGAGAAGACTTTTTTGACCTCCAGGTATGTAAAAAAAAATTGAAACTCAATAAAACTTTAAAACTCTGCAAACAAGAAATTTTTGAAACCTTTTTTTCTAGCGCGGGTAACCAAGCTGCATGCCGATCGATTCCAAATTAATTATATTTTTTAGGACCCCAATACGCTATTTTTCCGCGTTGTAGCGATTTCGAATTCCAAAAGTATTCATTTTCGACCCACCCTAATGTATATTCAGATTTCAGCTCGAGTCGTCTCGTTCAGACTGTCAAAGATGGTCGAAATGTAAGTAAAAATTGATCAAAGAAAGAACTATTTATCGAAAGTTATCAATAATAATCTTCCTGAAATTTGTTTTTAATCGCGTCTTTATTTTTCAAATGAAATAAAAGTATTTGGTTTTAAATAATTCTAAATAAATAATATTTGCCTAATTATTACTTATTTTGGTTTAGTCTAGCATAATATTAAAAAACTTTGAATGCGTTTTTAGAAAATAAAACATTTACACAAATCCGTTTGTATTAACAGAAAACGCAGATAAACATAATTTTCGTTTTAAAATTTACGTACACTACAAATATGATTCTTAATCTCTGAAATTAGTATTTTATTTCTATTTTGGGTGTGAAATATTGAGAAAAAATACTTCAGCTGTTTTTTTAAAGTCCCACTTAAAAAAAATCATAGTCAAAATTTCACAACTTTTTGGCAACGAACCCTATATGAGAAGTAAACAATTTTTCAATCTGGTTTTACTCTGAAATATGATTTTAATTAAAAATTGAGTAACTTTGCAGGATAAATGTCGAGAATGTTTCGGTTATCGTTGATTAAAAAGACGATTAGATCAAGTGACTCTCGGGTGCAGGGCAGCTGCGGCTGCAATCCGTGGAGATTAATACGGATCGGGCTGGATAATCGCAGGTAAGATAATATATGGGTCATTACACAGGTTTTTTGTTTAATTCAAGCCAAAATTTTGCGTGATCATGTCAGCAATTTAGCTGGATATTTTTTTCCTAATAGTGGGTGCCCAAAAACCCGCAAAACCGAAATGAAATTTTTGGTTGAAATTTGTTTTTTCGTCAATTTTACTTTCTTTTTAATTCTGAATTCACTCATTACAGAGAATAGTTTGAGAAAAAATATTAACCATACACGTATGTATGTCAAAAAAATAAAAAATAAGGTAATCTTTAAATTATTCTATAAATTCACTAAATTTCGCCAAAATTAAAAGAGTTGCCAATTTCTAATTTTCATGTTCATTGATCTCACTTTTGTATAAAATTATATGGTACAGTATACTAAATAAAAATTTCTTGGAAATTATTTTAGTGAAGCCTTTGGTTTGCTTTTATATAAATATTAAGAAGGCACCGAAAGCTACTTTTTATCAAATTTATCATTTTCACATTGAGTTAATTGCTATAGTCCAACCTTTATACAATATAAATATTATATGCAAATTCATACATTGAACCTTGTACAAAAAATGCCTCGGAGATTTTCCTGTGCATTTCAATTTCTGAGGTACAGTGTATTTTTGAAAAGAACTATATTTTCACAGGTTTCATGATTTATTTTGAAAAATATTACTTTTATATAATAATATTATAAAGAGAAATTGTGTATTTCGTAAAAATACAACTTTCTTCACCAAAATTTTTGCTACAATTATTATTTTTCGAAAAAATTGACCAAAAATGAAAATTGAAATGAAAATGACCAATCATACGAATCGTGAAAGTAGAGATCGTTTCAAAAATTCACTGTACCTCAGAAATTAAAATGCATAGAAAAGCTTCTGAGGATTTGTTTGTACAAGGTTGAATGAATGAATTTGCGTATAATATTCACATATGGGTTATTCTCCACCCAGAGGGCTCTTTAGAACAAAGTAAAAAAAATATATATTTTTTCTAACTGATTTCTTTCAGCCGACATCAGGTTTATTACCACACAAACAAGAACTTATAAAAATCATTGTAACTAGAATTAGTCTTGAATAAAGTACATATGTTAAAAGAATGCAATTAAATTTTCACTAATGAGCAATAGTATAATAGAAAATATATACTAGATATGAAAAAGGAAAATTTCTTTTTCCAATTTATTGAATGAAAAAAGATTCTAACTCATTTTTTTAAATCAAAATGAATCAATTTTTGGTTGAAGTTTAAAGACAAAACTTTATTTTTTTATTAGCTTAGAGAAAAATTATTTTCACCATAAGTGTATTTTGACTTTATTTTTGAGTTTTCAAGAGCTATGCAAATAAATTGAAAAATGTATAAAACAGTTTTGCATCTATTTTATGATTTAATTCAAAAGCTTTTTAAAAATAAAATCTAAATACACTGAGAGGATCGGTAGTGAGATATTTTTTCTTCAATCCCACGTCCAAGCAGGACCCAAAAAGTTATTCCTAGTTGTCAAACGACGGCTGTTTATGTATCGACGTAACTTCAAAAATATTTTCGAAGACACTCATATTTGCGTTAAGTGTATATTGCATAAAAATAAAACTATTAATGATGAAAAATTGTACTTTTTGAATCTAACTTTAAGATTCTTGTGCAAAAGTGCCCTGGCTGTGGAGAATTGCCCATATCAAGTTTGGACTACAGCAATTAAATCGATGTGAAAATGGTAAATTTGATCAAAAGTAGCTTTTTTAGACATCTTAATATTTATGTAAAAAAAAACAAAGGCTTCACTAAAATTATTTCCATGAAATTTTCATTCAGTATTCTATACCTTATAACTTTATATAAAAGTGAGTTCGCTGAACCTGAAAATTGGAAATTGGCAGCTCTTTTAATTTAGGTGCAATTTAGTGGATTAATAGACAACTTTGAAGATGGTGTTTGTTTTTTAGTTTTTGGCATACATGTCTGCTAAATACTTTCCTTAAAACTACTTTTTCAAACAAATAAAGTGAGCCATTAATCTTTAAAATCGGCTATGAGTTGAATTTTTCATGCAGGTTTGAAAAGAAATGTAAAATTGACGAAAAAATGAAAAATTAAAAAAAAATTCAGGCAAGGATTTTTGTTTCTAAATAAAGCTTACGAATTCAATTGAATATTCTTATAGAAAAAAAAATATTACGATATAAGTCAATTAGATGTATTGAATATTTTTATTGGACCCGGTCAAGGGTATGATTTTGACTCCTCTATCCACCAGTAAATAATCATTTTTCGCATTGCTCCTGGGCATGACAGAATACTCAATTCTCCATAATTATAATCTATAATTAGTATACACACAATTAGAATCAGTTTGATGAGTAAATAATAGTTGAAACTATCATTATTTTACAAAAAATCATAAAAGACACTATTTTCTTGGTTTATTATTTACGAAGTTTTTATTATTTGCAAAGTTTTACAATTTTTCGATTATCTACTGTTGTTTATCTACTGTTGGAAAATGCAATGTCAAATGAAAAGTTCTCAAAAAGCAATTAAACTTCAAACTTTGATTCTAATATATAAAAATGCCACAAAAATGTTTCATTTAGGTAAAAAGTATGAATACAGAGGCACAATTGTTTCAGGTTAAAAATTAACTTTTTGCTCTTACGCATTAATTAATTATAATATTTCAATTAAACATCGTCAGAAAATATGATATACTTGCTAAAATGTTACACTAAAAAAGATAATGATCATTTTTTGGCAACTTTTTCAGTTAATTTAGGATTATTTACTGTAAATCATTATCTACTCTAGGGCGGTTTCCCTACTTTATTTTTGGGGGGTTTTGGGCACCTTCTATTAGGAAAAAAATCATTAACATGGTCGCACGGCCGATTTAAAAAGAAACCTTTGGAATGACCCGTATATATGTAAGTGGTTTCATAGCGGCGAAGTGCAGTGAATGCAGTGCTGAATTGCAGGCACGCGCAGAGTGCAGTAGTTATAGGTGTTTAAGTAGGTCCATTACAGCAGGCGGTCACGTTAAATGGTATGATAGTTACCCGGGCCCTGGTGCCACCATGATTTCCACTCGCGGAGGAGGAAGGACTCACCCGGTATCCACCGAGATCGTTCACCACGCAGGTGAAGGTAGCGTCTCGACCCTGCGGGATTGTGACATTCTCTAGTGGGTAAAGGAAGTCTGGCTCCAACCCCGTCACTGAAACAAAGAACAGAAAAGGGAAAATGATCAGCACTTGGCACGACAGTTCAGTTTTACGAAATTAAATTCCAAGACAGCCTTCTACCCTTCGTCTTTCGGATAATTGTAATCAGACCATTTCCGAAGGGGGAGAATTTGGGCAAGGGAAAAGGTACAAGGGTTCGAAAGGGATGGGAAAAGGGGGAAATGTCAGAGACAAGGATATTTGATGAAAGCTCAAGTCTTTGAAAAATTATCTGAGATAATTCAAATTGGATTTAGTAATTGTTAAGTGTAATGGGGTTAAATACCATTTACAGTTACGTCTAGAGTTAGTTCTTTCAAAGAACTCGAAACTTGGATTTTAGCTTGATACAGTGGGATGAAACGTACTTTTTCGTTTCAAAATCGTAGAACTTTGATAGAAAACACCTGAAAGAGTGAATTTTTTTAAATTATAGATGAATACCTACAGAATATAGAAACAATACAGAGAAGATGTACAAATATATTTGTAGCCTTGAAAATATAGGTCAGAGTACCCATTTTTGACCAAATTTTAGACTATCGCAATTACCACAAACCACAGTGGAGCAGAATCGTCAAAACACAGCCAAAATTCATAATTATTAAGTTTATATTATAAACTTAATTTTTTTTTAAATTACACGTTCTAATATAACTTTTAACGTGTTTTTAAATAAAGAAAGACTGCCCTGTAACAGCTATGTATTCGCAGATTTTTTATCTACAGCTTTAAATTTTCAAACAAAGGTCAAAAAAGGTCAATGTTCTATCTAATTAACCTTCAAACGAATAAAAAAATAACTAGCTCCATTATATTTTCAAAAAGTAATGTAATTAAATGAAATAACCTATTCGTGGCACTAACCTTTATTATAATAATATTCATTTTATAAGTAGATATTACATTTTTACTATGAAAACTGTAGACTGTATATGATTCTAATATGAATTTATACTCAATGTAGGTAATAAGCACGTATTTTTAAATATCCTAAATACTTGATCAATTTAGTGAATAATATTCCTATGCTATATGGGTTTCATTAAGGGTTAGCCTACTATGGTTAAATTGAACATTTTATTTATTCATTATAGATGGTATTTGATCAGTACTGATGAGAAGATTTGAAGAGTATTAGCGAAGTTTTTGAATCCGAAGTTGCGTAAATTTATGTGTTTTCAACATGTGTTGTTCTATATATATTATGAGTTCAAGGGGTTAAAGCAGAATGTGACATCACACATTGAAAATATAAATGTGCATAACATTTTTTTGAAATGCTTGAAAAAATGAAAATTAATGATCTTATTTTATAAGAGAATGATCTAAATGCACTCTTTCCCTATCCCCCTTCTTTCCCCTTGGTAACAGAATTCCTCCTTTTACTCTTGTTTTCAAGGAACTACCCTTTTTCCCGTTTTTCACTCGAATGTTTACTGAATTAATAGAAAATAGAACCCAATGAGAAAATCCGACTATTTTTCGTTGAACGTTGATTCTTTTTAATCGAAAAGTATTTGGATTCAGAATTCATCTGCTTTGGTCAAAAATTCTACTATTTCTTTAAAAATTGAACTATTTTGTTGAAAATTCGGAATATGTTATTGGTTGAAAATTGATCGTTTTCAGTTGAGGATTCTGCTATTAATTTTTCATTGAGAATTGATCTTTTTTGGTTGAAAATTCAACTACCTTTTCACATTCTCATCCTAATGAGAAGGTATTGGTTTTATGTAAAATTTGACTTAGCCGGTTTTCATCAAATCACCGCGTTTTGAGCGGGTAGATTTTTTTAAATTTAAACTAACTTCACATAGTTCAGTTTTTCAGATGAATATTCAAACCCAAAGACATGATTTAAAACGAAATGAAGCAGGGCTTAACATTTTCCAAACTTCGAACCCCCCCACACACACACTTACAAGGAGAAGCCAACACATTTTTTTCAACTATATATCGATAACAGACTTCACAGGACAAAATGCTATAAAAGCAGAAAAAATAAGGAGCTTTTTCACGAAAATAGGGTAATAAATTCTTTTGAATAAAATTATTGTGTGTATTATATCAAGTTAATCTTGAAACGCTTTGACTTTCTAACATTTCCAGTGGAAATATTGTACTTTCAACAAAATGGACGAATTTTTAACCAAATAGTTCAATTTTCAACAAAATAGTAAAATCCTCAAACTAAACCGATTAATTTTAATCAGTTACATTTTTAACCAAAAAAGTTGAAATTTTGATCAAAAGAAATTATTTTTCATACCAAAATGAACAAATTTTCAACAAAATAGTTACATATGTAACCAAAGAGATAAATTTTCAGCTCAAATTATGAATCTTCGATCAAAAAAATGAATTTTCAACAAAGCATTTCGACTTTAATAAAGTTAGAACCAAATGATGGAATAGTCTTATTTGCACCCATTGATATAATAATTTGTAAAACAGAAGTAGGTGAAATTCTGATTTTACTTGAAAGTGAGGCGGAATGAGCCACTAGGGGCGAAATGAGTCACCTCTTCCCAGGCATTTACTTTTTTATTTACTTCTATCTTGGCAACATTGTAATTAAAAATGTTTGTAAAATATATATAACGACTTACTTTCAAGCAATGAATTAGCAGATGTTAAACACTGACGTGAAAAACACAACTATGTCCATTTCGCCCTCCCTACCCTAAATGCTAAAACAATACTGAGAAAAATTATGTTTAAATACTTTTCATCAATTGTTGTTATAATTTTCTTTATTTTACTTGGCCATCTTTGATTTCATAACTCCATTTAACTACTTGGCCAAGTATTTGCATCGTGTGTGTAATGTGTGTGTGTTATTGCTCTAAAAACATTCACGTGAACGTTTTTGGTTATATTTCACTACTTTTTGCATAAAATATATAAAAAATATTATAAATTAAATATTTACAAAAATAATTCTTATGAATTTTTCAATTTTCAAATAAAATTGTTACTTTGAGATAGAATTATTACTTAGAGTTATAGATTGATCTGGAAAATGAGGCTATTCGTACCAAAATTTCGAAATAGGAATAGCTATAATTTTGTGGTACGATAGACATTGAAATTAATAAATTCAATTTTATATGATAAAATGTATATAATTTTACAAACTGATGATAATATTATAAACTAATAAAAAATAGTACTGGAAAATTATACTGCTCAGTTCCAGTTACAATTTTGTATAAATAAGACCAATATAGATTCAACTACACCCGTGCAAGTTTCGGCTTTATAAGAAAAATATTTGAAATTCGTAAGAATTATATCCAGAAATTGCCTGTTTTCAAACAGGGCCCACCGATAATTTTAATTTTCGTCTTCAAATGTTTGCGGAATGGCAGAGAGCCACAGTCAGTGAGAAAATCCAGTAAAAAAATAAAATAAAATTCTTAATCGAAACTTTACATTTACATTTTTTTGTAAATAAGTAACATCTCGAAATTGGAAAACTTGAAATAAATTTGTCTAATTTCTCGTCAAAAAAATATACAATCGACTAGTGAATTTAGTCAACTTAAGTTCACTAATTGATTATTAACTGAAATCACTAAAGAATTAGTCAATATTTTCACAACTTGACTTTATTCAAATAAACTTGTGATTTTGCTACTATTCCATAAGTAAAATTCTAATATATTACTATTTTATTACTCAAACACTCAATTATTGTTCAACGATCGCCTGTTTCCTACTGGAAAATTTTCATTTTGGAAATAGCCAATTAGGATTGTATTACTTTACTGAAATTAGTTTTCTCACTTACTCTCAGAAATTCATAATTAGGAATTATAAATTTTTTGATTGCCTCGTCCTGAAATTCGGGATGAGTAGTGAAATATTTTTCATAAGCTTGGCGTCACACACCTACAAAATTGTCTGTAACTTTCTTCTTATGGAACTCACGTTTTTTTTTAAATATCGAATCTGCCATTGAAAAATTGAAAATTCAAATTTTCAGCCAAACAATGTGATATATGCAGGATATCTACATAAGAAATTAGTGCATTTAAAAAGACCTACATAGTCGCCTCCAAATATTTTTTGGTAGGACTCACCGCTCATCTATTAGACATCAAAAAAACTATTGAAAAATAAAAAATTCAAATGATCAGCCAAAAAACGCGAGGTACAAAAAAAGTTTAACTACAAATTATTTTCATTATAGAACTCACTGTTTTTCTTTTAAACATTGAAAATGCTATTGTCAAATCTCAAATTTTCAGCCAAACAACGCGAGATATGAAATAGTCCAGGAATCTGGTACTTTTACACCGCATTAAGTAGGTAATGCGCTTTTGTTGCTAGAACAGCTCATTGAGGGGTCCTGATGAAAATTCCAAGTTTTCTAGAAATTACTAGGACGCGTCCCGGAAATATTTTTGGAAGAAGTTCCAAAAATCGTGTTTACGTAGACTGAACCGCCCCATTGCATTTTAGAGTAAAACGTTTAACAACAGAATTAAACTAGAGGAAATTCTGAGAAAGTTAAAAAAACCTCGTATCTCCAATAGATACCGAGTTATGATTCTTCAAAGAACCCGGATTTAAAAAAAAAAAAGAGGCGAGAAAACCCAATTCTGAAGTTTGTATCTGTACTTTGGAACCTCTTGATTTTACGAACAAATGTTCTGGATTTTAATTAAAATAGACGGTATTTTGAGTAATTCTAAAAAGTGCAATTGACCTACCCCCAATATGTCATAAATTATGGCCTCCCAAAGTTGACCACTTTTGACCTATATTTCAGGGCAACTCACTCGTGTTCAGTTTTTTTCAAAATACTTCGCTTCTGGGAGAAGCTACGTAAGTGGCGCCAGAGAAAAAGCTGTAGGGCAGGAAATTATGCGTAAATCTAAAAAAAATAATCTTTCAGTCTCTATAGATCAAGAGTTATAACTCTTAAAAAAACACAATTTTTGGCTATTTTGAGCTATTTGTAGCCAAAAAAGTTTTTTCAAAACAGCTTGTTTCGTATATATCATACAGAAAAACGTTAGGGGGATAAATTATAGAGGGTTAAATTTTGCGTGAATTGCATCTATCCACTCACAAATCAGTCATTCGGCCTTTTAAAAGGTCATGTTACCTATTCCAGATTTCCTTCAAATTTCTTCTCTTAAGTCACCATGACTCCTTTTGAAGAAAATCCGTGAAACATTCCCAATAAATCTTTTTCCTTTAATTTCTACCTCACAACACGATACACCTGTCTAAAATTGCATACTTCAGTCAGTTTTGCCTATATCTCTCAAAGCATAGCGGTTTCTAGAAAACGTAAACGCAAGAAAAGTTTTTAAAAAGTGTTCAGTGATCTAATAAGTATTTTGAAAAGTGTTGACTGGTCTCATACATTATTTTCAACCTCCTACTTATGAATTTGTAAGGTGAGTTTCTCCTCCGATTGATTAGACATACAAATTTTGATAACTTCTGTAAATTTAATTAAATGTAATATTTTTATGAATTAACTATATCCAAAAAACTTTAGTTTTTGTGTTAAAAAAATGTTTGTCTTCACTTAAATCTCTATAACAATTAATTCTTTAATCAACGCAAATAATTTTATTGCCTTTACTTACGTCTCCAAAGAATTAATTTTTTACTATTAAAAATTCTTTTACTATAAAATTATATCCCTCCATGAATAAACAATTTTTTTGTACTAATATTTCAGAAATAAATCACTGATTCGAGGGCCCATAATCGAGGCCGAAACGTCTGATTCAATGATAAATAAAATTGATATCAATTTTTTGTGACCCTAAAGCCAATTTCACCGTAAACATCTAAATATTATTTTAACTGAGGGTCGATAAACTTCTTTCTTAAATATTATTCGTAAGTATCTCCCTTTCTATAACTTTTGTCTCACTTCCTGTCAGAAAGTTCAATTCCAACTACTTCTTAAAAAGTGTTATAAAATAGCTCGGGTTAAAATTTTGTATTCAACAAGTTTGTTATCGACGCCGGTAAGGTCACGTATCGTAGTGATTAAAGAATTCAAGGAATTATTTATTCACTAAGATGCGTGATCTTATAGGCCCCAATAGCGCACTTAATTATCTCGAAGGTAAAAAAAATTGCAATGATCATATGCAATCCCAATGATCAAGGGCTGATTTTATTCCTTGAAAGATTCTTTACAGCGCTATCCGGATGGTTTTTATTAAAATTAAAATTATTTAAGCAAAAAATTGTTCACAAAAATAATATTTGTATGATTTCTAAATACTTTTTTTTCATAAAAAATAAGGGAATAGAGTCTTTCGAGGAATAGAAGTAACCAATGATCATTATGATTGAATGAGAACTTTCGCTTTTACCGATACAATTGCAGCAAAAACACAATAATCTACATAACTTTTCTTAAATAAATAATTCAAAACAAAAAATTGTTTGTTACAGAATACGCTTATTATTATATTCTTCTTTTGAAATTCGCAGCAATAAACAATGGGTCAATTTTTGTCAATTTTATAAGTCATTGTGAAGGAGTAATGAATTTTGAGATTGACTGTACGTAGAATGCATTCCCAAAACACGATCTTGTGAATTTAAAAAAGACATTTCCGTAGTAAAATTGTTTCTGTTGTGGTGAAATAGAGCAAGAAAGGTAACATTTTTCTTAGAAATTCAAAACCGCACTTTCATTTTTTTAATTTAATCCGCGAAGCAGCCATGTTGAGAGAAAAATTTGTCTGATCTCTAAAATTGAAAACAATATTTTTTTTAATTCGAATAGCCTTGCTCTGGAGAGTTTGATTAAGAATAATATTAATAGAAAATTAAAAATTAAGAATAAAAATACCTCGGAAGGCGAAAACACTAGCACTCGAGACGAGAAGAAAGAAAACGTAGCAGAACTCCATGTCGAAGCAATAACTGTGACGCCTCACCGGACATTATCGTCTACTTATATAAAAAAAGGTCTACGGGGTCGAGGACACGATATTCTTATCAATTGAATTCGGATGAGAAGTTCAGAAAAAAAATTATTTAATTAAATATTTCTTAAATATGGACTTAGAATTGTGTTGAATATTTAAATATTTAATATGCTCAACATCTAAAAAAGTCTTTAAAAAATCATGTTTTTTGGAAGATTTAATGATAAACTGACCTGCGTTTTCTAAGTCATTTTTTGGTCAAGTTTTCAACATTGTGATCGGACATAGAATTTTTTACATTATGAGCAATAAATTCAAACGTTCTAGACCACACACATGTAACCTTTTGATGAAACATTTTATTGAAAGAGCTTATCATATACTTATAACCAATTTTATCGAGTATTTTTCCCAACATCAAATACACATTGTACAAAGTATTTTTTCAAAATCTCATTTTTTGATACAATAATTTTCTTTATACACCGCAGGCATGATTCGCGCGTATTACGTGCCTGTTTTCAGGAACTTAAGTAGCCCTTTATGGGTCAGTGATGGGAGATGTACAATAATGGCCTCATTATTTTACTGCACAATAATGGGGCCATTATTGTACTGCTCCCACCACTATCGACTATCCATTATTGTCCACTTATCATTGGAGCATTGCAGCAATACTTATCGTACATGATAAAACTACAGATAAAGAGGGGTAAGAGGGTACAGAGGGGGGGGGGGTAAAATTTCGAAGTTTAAAAAAATTATAAAATTTTTTTTAAATTTGAGTCTGTTTTTAATATCAATGCATATTATGAATTGTAATAATATACATTTATTGAAATGATATAAAATTTTTACGGCAGCTGAGGATAAAATTAAATGCAAAATCAGGAACAAATATTAAAGTAATCATGATAAATACAATTTGTACTTTATTTTTCAATAACTAAATAAGCAATCACAGGCCTACGTACAGAAATAAATGTAATATATAGATTTGATATAATAATGTTGAACATAATATAATGTAGAAAATTTCGCATTTCGGACAAAATCGAGTGCGAAGCACGAGGTACGTGATGAAAATGTATTCGTTGAAGCCGAAGGAGCTTTAACAAAAGAGAATTGACAATCATCAAATTACAGTTGTTGATGATTTGAGCTTTGATTTTAAAAGGTATGTGCACAAATGTGGGGGAAATACAAAGACCGAGCGCGCAGCGCGAGGTAAATACATTACCGAGCGCGAAGTGTAAGATAAATATATGATCGAGCGTGGAGCACGAGATCCAACAGCCGCGCGCCCTAGACTTGTCTGAAAAAATACTTGAAGTAGAAAATTAATCCGAGGATACATCATTGATTGTAAATGGTATTTGTTGCTGTTCATTAGAGACTAATGAAACACTTTTCACTGACAGAAAATTGAACTAATTACATTCCTGTTTACTTTAAAGAAATTTATCCTCTTGATTTCTGGAAAATGAAACGGATAAAACTGAAGTAAAATATAAAATTATTTTATTATTAAAGCAGACAATACAATTGATGTTTAATTATTAGTATTCAAATTATGAGGGCAATTAATCTAAAAATATATCATTTCTAAATTTTCAATTTTCAAAATGTACATACCAGTATTTTTGTACATATTCAGTTAGGAAGAAATATTTGTTATTATCATTAAGGACGTGTAAAACTTATATTACTGACATTTTTTTCTCAACTATTCACGTCTACACGAAATTATATATTCAGTTGAAAAATTGGGAAAGTAGATGAAAAGCAATAGTGAACGATTTATTGTCCTAAATCTTTAAAAAAAAAAAGAAAAATTAAAAAAAAAAATTATTTTTTCGAATTGTACAAATTTAACACCATGCAAACGTGAGTCGTTGGGATATAAATTTTGGTAAGATAGGATCAGGTAAGTGTTAAATGGCCTTAAAACATACTGGACGAAGATTAAATAATGAACTAAAATCGTCGAATATATTTGTTGTCTACCATTTTAATCATTTTTACTCGTAACTGACAAATCGTCATAGAAATTTTTCTATACCTCACTTTATTTGATTACTGAAACAGCAAACATGTGAACGCATGAGAAAATACACGGATTCGACGTACATACATCGACGTAAATTTCAAGTTGTTAACAGTATGTAAATTTTACGACTACCTATATATGGGAAATTACTTCGAATGAAGTTAACTGTGACATTGTAACCTATTATGTGAAATTAGTCAAATAAAATTACCCACTATCACCGAAAAACATTTTTAGTGTAGAAGCTTAAATTATTTAATAACTTCAAATTGCCAGCCTGAAAATCCAAAAAATTACTCTCTTAATACGAATTAATTGAAAATTACAAATTGAAAAGCAAAAAATTAGTCTCTGATTTATTTAGTTAGTATTTGGCTAATAATTATTAGTCGAAAGTTACTAATCTTCAGCTAAATTTTATTTTTATATAATGCTAATGGACAAATTAACTAGTTTCATAATTTTCACTAATGTTTCGGTATTTTTTTCCACTAACAAGTAGTTTAATTTAATTCAGAGGTTTTTTAATACAGTCATGATTGAGAGTATCCAAATTTTTTTGGTTATGTTACCGGTAATTTATGGTAGCTTACCATAAGTTACCGAAAAATTCCACTACCTGTAACAATAATATCCCCACAGTTTTTATGTTAGGGGGTTCGTTTGTGGGAAAATGCGTGATCGCAGATGTATAATGTTTTGTTATTTGCATATGATGTCCCTTTTTACTCCCTTAGGAGTGAAAAGTACTCTCAATCAATTTGGTTAACAATTAGTTGAATTCAACTAATTTTTAGGCCGAATCAATTCCAAATTAAGTAGGTTTTACCCTTCAAGTCGCAGAATCTCTCAGTGATAATATGCTCTTATTCAGAGAAAATTAGACGAGACGTATTTTTACGACATACGAGAAAAAAATTTCCCACGATGTTTAATTAAAAATATAAAAGGACGAGCATAAATACATTAATAATACAGTAGTAATGCCCTATACTTCTCAGCCAATCCACTTTAATCCACTATAGATCCCTTAAGGAGGGTCGCGCGTGGCTATAGTTAGTTGAATTTTTTTAACTTAATTAAAAATATATCATAAAGGAATATGAAATAAATTTTCTGTGAAAATTTCAGGCACTTTAGCGCGATTGATTTACAAGAAATTCAATTTTGAATATTATGATTTTGGTATATATCTTATGGATTATGATTCGCGCCATCTAACATTTTGATTTCTAATTCCGTCAAAATCCAACTTCGGGAATACAAAAATTAAGCACTCATTCCTTAAAATGCCCTCTTCAATTGAGTAAGATTCAATAAATGCTGCTTGCACAATTAAAGAAGATATTTTATTAAAAATCGGTTGAAAATAACCTCACAAATAATCCTAGTAGAAACCATCTCATGTCTCCCAGGTAACATACTACGAAAACATAAGTCAAATATGAAACTTTTTGCATTGTTTAGTAATAATTTCACTCGACAAATTAAAGAAGCGTCGCTTCAGAAATTGTTTCACAATTTTTAAATTCTGCTCAAACAAATATACTTCTCTTCTGTGGATAAAATGTAGAGTACTTTTGATTAAAGGTGTCACGCATGACCCTCTTCAAGTTCGTTTACTAAAACAAATTTTCAAGTAACTGCGTTGCGTTTTAATAAACTTTAGTTTCAAAATTAAGACAATTAATTATAAATTTATTAAATTTTAACCTTTAAAATAAAAACCACCTTAAAACCAGGTATTTAAAACTGAATTACTTTTAATTAAGAATTGCCCTAGATGAAAAATTTGGTGGGAGATGCGATTAAAATTAAAAAATGTAATTTTATGAGCTTCAAGTGTGTAATTTCAAATTGCAAAAATAGCAATATTTTTTTTGCAATACCCACCTCGAAAGTAACGACTTCCATGTCTCTAAATAATGTATCAAACAAAGCAAAAAAAAATAATCATAATTAACTATACGACTATAAGTATTAAAAAATAAATATTCGTATATCTTTTTAATATTATTCATCAATGTAAGGCACTTCTTGAATGTATTCATAATTCATTTCTATTATAGCGATTCGCCCCAGAATCTTCGGATTTAAGTTATTTGTGAATAACTTAATAAATTCGTCTTTTTGGTATTAAAATTAAAGTATTTTGGTGATAGTTTAGCTACTTCGTTGAAAATTCTTCTCTCTTGGTAAAAAAGTAATTTTCAACAAAATGGTTCAATTTGTAATCAAACAGCCGAATTTTTAACTAACAAAGATGAGTTTTCAACTATGAAGATTAGTTTTCTACCCGAAAAGATGAATTTCCAATAAGAAAGTTTATTTTCATTCAAATAAGATGAATGTTCAATCAAATAGTTGAATTTTCAACTTAAAAAGATCATTTTCAAACCAAAAATAGAGTAGCGCAATTTTCAGTATCAAAATTAATTTTCAACAAAAGAAACGAATTTGTTACCAGCAGAATTCTACCAATAACGAGAAATTTTCAACAAAATAGTCGAATCCTCAACCAAAAAGAGAAATTTTCAACAAAGAAGATTAATTTTCTACACAAAAAGACCAATTTTCAACAAAATACATACATTTTTAATTTATTGAGGATAAATCTGAAAGACGAATATTTTACAAAACAGTTGAATTTTCATCCCAGAAAGATGAATCTTCAACGAAACATATAATAGTTGACATTTCAACCAAACGAAAATTTATTTGTAATCAAAAATAGTTGAATTCAACCAATAAAAACGAATTTTCAACAAGATATTTGAATCTTTAACCAAAAGAAATTAAGTTTTAACCAGAAAATTGCATTTTTATCTAAAAAATTAATTCTCAATTAAAAAAATTGAATTTTTAAACAAAGAGATGAATTTTCATCTAAAATTATGAATCTTCAACAAAATAAATGTTGAAGAGCTTTGAATCAAGCAGTTGGGTTTTCAACTGAAATGATTAATTTTCAACCAAGATAATTAATTTTTTACAGAAAAGAAGTATTTTTAACAATATACATGAATTAAAAAAAAAGTTGATTTATTAATTAAAAACGATACATGTTTTACAAAAAATAGAAAAGTTAAATTTTCTGTTAAAAAAGTAATTTTCAACTAAAAAAGAATAGAATTTTTAACAAAATAGTTAAGTTTGCAACCAAAGAGATGAATCCTTAACTCGAAAAATGAATTTTTAACAAAGTAGTTCAACTTTCAACCATATAGTTGAATTTTTAACCAATAAAGATGACTTTGTGACAGAAGTCTTGAATTTTCAACAAAAAAACAAAATTTTCAACCAAATAGTTTAATTTTTAACCAAACGATATGAAGTCTGAAACATAAATATATAGTATACTTTTTAACCAAATAAATTCTTTAAAAAAGGTGAAAAGAGGAGAATAGGGGAAAAAGTGTGAAGTCTGAAATAAAAAAGTGATTTTGGAACTTATTAAGTTATTATTGTACTCTCACGCTGTAGGGTAATTTTTCGCAACATTTGCAAACTTTGATAAAATTATCATTAGAAAACGTACTAAACGTTACCTAAGTTTGTAACGTTTCTTCCACTGACCTCTCCACCTTCCTCACCCTGTTACCAAAAAAAGTTTTTGGCGCGACCCCCTCCTCCCTCAAATTGTTAACGTAGTTTATGGATGGCCCCTTATCCGCGATTCTAATGGGATCTTAATGGGACCATTTTTGTTTGCTCGAGGGAGAATACAATGCTAGTATTTGAATATTTTTTGAAACTGAATCATGTTTCTACAATTTTCCTTATTCATAGACACTGCAAGGAAAACAAACTCCGGTATATTTCTTCAAATACCATGTTCCTCTAGAGTCGTTACTCAGAGCTTTTCAAGTTTGCAGAAGGACGACGCGACGCGAGGGTGGCGTGTGCACACGAGAGATCCGGATTTCTTCTTGTGTGCGCTTGTGGCCGGTAAAAGAAACCTTGTGCGAATAGAAGGAAACGTCGCGTCAGATATTCCAAAGAAGATTCCCCCGACGAATTCCTTATCCGTTCCGTACTACGGGATGAGAAAGAAATCTTTAAAGCGCACTTTGATTCATAGGTGGGCCGCCGCCGCGCCGCGCTGTCTTGCTCACTGCGGGACGGAACGTGACCTGGCATTAAGTGGCCTATAAAATATTGCGCTCATGTAAATACCCTCGTAAAATTCACCCTGCAATGTTGCACCCCACATGCTATGCCACGTCGCCCCAAGATATATATCCGAGATCTTGTAAAACTTGTAAGTTGTAAATTCAAATTCAATACGCAGCCATCTCAAACCCTATTCGACAGCGCATCTATTCGGTTCGCGTGTCGCGTCTCGACCGTCATTTTCAATCTTGTTCATCATTTTCTACGTTTCCCTATTTCCCTGTTTCCATTTTCATCTCGTCTCGGTTAGAATTTTTAGAAATCGTGCCGAGTGATCGTTTTTAAACTTTCGAACCGAAGGGTATGGGCATTTTCAGTATGAATTCATGAATTCTTCAGTAACGATTCATACATTTTGCAGAACACATGAATTTTGTAAGTCTGGGAAGTACTTTCGCGAGCAAAGATCACTTTAAAATTTTCAAGGTAACGCGTTGCAATCTTCGAGTAACTTTCTCAAAAAAGGTGCGTTACCAAATAGGGAAATGAACCAAATGTGGATCAGGTTTCAAAAACAATCTGTTTAAAAATGTACAATTATAATTAAAAATTAATTTCTTTTGTAGAAAATGTTAGGTTGATTCTTTACTATGCAAAATACAAATTATCAAATGTCAAAAAACTTGTTCATCAGTTTGAGAACATTTTATGTCAAGGTATGATTTTGATAAACATTTGGATCCGGAGTCCAAATGCGGATCACTCTCAAAAAAGTACATATATAATTTAAACGTGATTATATTACTAAATCCTAAGAAATAATAAACTATTTTTTACTAATAGTAAATGAAAAATACATTTATGAAAAAAATTGTGATCAATATAAATATAAAATATTTGTAAAAAGTGTCTGTAATAAATTTTCAGTTCATTGCTATCGTCTTGAATCGTATATTTTTAGCTCGTCTTAAATAGGCACATATATAATAAAACAAAGTGTCTCATAGGCCCGAAATTCGGGATGACTAGTCCAATATTTTTCATAAGCTTGGCTAGTCGTCCCGAATTTTCGGGACGACTAGTCTATTCCCTTTTCCAACTCTCACAATTTTTCGCGACGGCTAGACATCGCCATAATAAAACAAATTTAAACCTATTCAAAGTCGTTATGTTTTTAAACTTGAGTCACATTTACTTTTTACAGTAAATACTTATAAACAATATTACACACACACACATATATATATATATATATATATATATATATATATATATATGTTACAGGCAAAGTCCGATGTGCCGGCACACCGCAGTCTGCCTGGTCCCTCCACGAATTGACTGAGCGGTGTCCGGCAAAGTACGAAGTAGCACTTTCACTTCGGACTCTGCCTGGTCAAATCGCGAAGTGCCCGACAGGCTCAGGCAAAGTCCGGAGTAAAAATAAAACCTTTAGGATTTACTTTTCCCGCTGAAGAGTGGGCTGGCTCGGGAATTTACAATTAAAAATTGTCTACAGGTCGCAATTGTGAACGGATTTAAACGTTTTTTTTTTTAGAAATGATCAGCAGTAAATTTTTAAGAAAGCTTATGGAGTATATTTATTAATTTTGTTTTGAGTATAATTATTTATTCAACGCAAGTTTTTTTCTCTAGAGAAAATAAAAAAATAATCTCCATATGTATCATATTTAACGTAGATGTACTTAGAAAACATAAATAATTCATTTTTAATATTTTTGTTGTTCTTTAGTGTAAATAATTTCCGAATTCCAGCATTTTCAGGAAAAGCCAATTATTTAAAGCAAATTTACAGACTATATATTCTATACAAGTCACCAGTCTATTATTTGTAATAATTAGATTATTAATAACAATAATATAATAATACAATAATAATACAACATTAATACAATAAGAATTAATAATATAAATTAATTAATAATAAATTATTATAAATTAATTATTTTATTATTATTTTATTATTATTATTATTATCATCAATAAATTAATATAATAATAATTTAAAAAAAAATACAAAACTAACTAAAAATGCCTTCGACATGTTGGGCTGTAACCATCTTAAGCCTGAGACATTAATTGTCAACAATAATAATAACAATAATATGATATAATAATATAATAACAATAATTGACAAATAAAAAATCTGTCTTTGATTAAAATAGGCAAATTGAATATCTGGGTTTTAAATGGTTTATAACAACCATTATTTTAATTATTGAAAGTTTTTGGATTATATATTTTATTTTATTATTATTATATATTATTATATTAAATTATTGTTATTATTATTGTTATTCATAATCTAATTATTACAAATAATAGGCTCGTGACTTGTATGGAATTTATAGTCTGTAAATTCGCTTTAAATAAAGTAACTAAATAAAAGGGCGGTAGGAGGGAGTGGGGAGAAAAATTTTCCATTAGTTACGAAACTAATACGACATTGAAAGGAAATTTTATTTTGAAGTGTAATTGCTAAGAATGAGTTTTTAAAAATGATATTCGGTGTCCAAAAACTCTCAATAATTAAAATCATTGTTGTTATAAACCATTTAAAACCCAGATATTCAATTTGCCTATTTTAATCAAAGGCAGATTTTTTATTTGCCAATTATTGTTATTATATTATTATATCATATTTTTCATTTGAGAAGTTGTAGGCTCCGGAAGCTACGATCATGGTTCTTTAAAAGCAACCAATCCCGACGCAACTGGAACGTGTACGTCATCCGCTTCTGCTCCTTCTGTCCTAGAAGGTAAGCAAGAGCGGGAAATTTACGCGAGAAAACATCGGGCAACACTGTTCCTTGGAGTCAGGTCTCTAGCCGCGGATGATCTTACGCGGCAGACGGGACAGTTGGAGATGAAGTTTCACCTCTGGATACTTTTTTAGAGCTACCAATCTTTGTGGAATGTTATGAGGAACAGTGTTGACGGACCAGACGAAGTGATCCCAGAAGAACAGCCTTTTGCATCCGGTTCGCGATGGAATGAGCCTGACGCTGGCAAGCCGGAATCTTGTTGAGTTGGCTAATAAATGAAGCTTTCATACCTCCAAGACAGCCGATTATGAGAACTACAAGATGGACTTTGAAGCCTTGGTACAGCCTGCGCAGCTCGAAAAGAAGTGCTTGATATTTCGCCCGTTTTTCTTCCTCCTTTGCCGTGATATTACCATCGGCTGGTGCCGAGAATTCAATCACGTAAATGATCTTGTTCTTCAGATCTTGGAGGACAATATCAGGCTTCGTAGCACTGATATGTTGAGTGGTCGAGAATGAGAAATTCCAGTAGATCTTACACTGATCATTCTCCACAACGGACTCGAGTTCCCCCTGGGCGTATGGCAAGACGGGCAATAGATCAACACCATAGAAGTGCCTCAGATGGTAATATAACACTTTTAGAGCCGCATTGTGTCTCTCTATGTACCCGTATCGTGCATATTTTGAGCATCCACTGAGAACATGTCCAAGTGTTTCTGGCTCTTGCTTGCACGCTCGGCAGTTGGTATCGCCTACAGGTATATTCATTATGCGCTCGCGGTAAACTAAGGTGTCTATAACGCCATCTTGACAGGCAAAAAGAAATCCCTCAGTCTCCGATTTCAATCCAGCAGACTTGAGAAACATGTTGGACAGACCCATCGAGAGCTCTTCTCTATGTATAATGCCTTAGAATTTACCATGAAGGGGCTTGTCAGCATGTTCTCTTAGTAGAAGCGTATGTTCTGCTTCCTGTACACGACTTTTGAGCACCAAAGGTGTTAGTGATGCTAGGCCATGTGTAGTGTCGCTGGAATCAAATGGGAGGCCAAGCTCCTCTGCGGCCCTATCTGCGGCACGATATAGAAACGCCGCAGCATTGACGACTTCATGTTGATGTACTAGTCGCATAAGAAAATCTGTGCTATTTAGAACTGAGCAGGCTGTAGCCAGAACCGTTCTGCGATGAAGACACTCTAAGCTCAGCAAGCCTCTACCCCCTTTATCTCGAGGGAGGTATATTCGAGGTACGGAAGATCTAGGATGATGACTTCGATGGATTGTTATCATCTTGCGTGTGCTTCGGTCAAGTTGCTTCAACTCATCGACGTTCCATTTTACTGCACCAAACGTGTAGAGCAGTATAGGAACAGCCAGCAAATTGGTCGCCTGGATCTTATTCTTTCCAGATAATTCGGAAGCCCAAATTTTTCTGAGAATTTGGCGATACCTTTTTCCAAGGGCCGTTTTTAACGCAAGCACATCATGGGTTTCCGCTTGCGGTATTCCAAGATATGTATATGTTTCTCCAATACCAAGATGTTGAATGGTATTTCCGCCGATGAGTAGAACATCCTGATCGTGACCCGATGATGTAGTTTCTAGTCTTCCTTGGTGTAGGTGGACGCAGGCACACTTGTCCAGTCCGAAGCTCATGCCAATCGCTTTAGAGTACCTATTTACCGCCTCCACAAGGATGTTAAGGTCCTCTTTCGAGGAAGCAAAGAGTTTAAGGTCGTCCATGTATAAAAGGTGGTTGACCTTATGTTCTCTTTTGTTCGGCGGGCCACATAGGTATCCAGAGCTTTTGCCTCGGAGCACAATAGATAGAGGCACGAGGGAGATGCAGAAAAGTATCGGACTTAGAGAGTCTCCTTGGAAGACTCCCCTCTTATATGTGATATAGCTTGTAGTCACTTGTCTTTTGTCAGATGTTATGACAAATCTTGTCCGCCACAAGAGCATAAGCTCTTTTATGCATCTCACTATTTTTGGATGCACCTCCATGCATTCAATGAGCTTAATAAGTAGCTCATGGTTCGTGTTATCGAATGCCTTACGGTAGTCAATCCAAGCCATGGACAGATTGCGTCGATACCTGATCAAGTCCTGGGTGATACACCTGTCTATTAACAGGTTCTCCCTGCAACCTGCCAGGCCTCTCTTGCATCCACGTTGTTCAACTATTGCACTCCATACCGGCTCGATAGATGTTAATATCTCTCTTTGAGGATGCCAGTGAATAGCTTGTAGCTGGTGTTTAAACAAGCTATGGGCCTGTAGTTCTTTGGACTTGACAAATCTCCAGTCTTAGGAATCAATACCGTGCGTCCTTCCACTAGCCACTGCGGGACTGGTTGTTCTCCGTTTAAGAAAGTAGTAAATATACGAGCTAGATGTTGGTGCGTAGAAGTAAACTTCTTCCACCAAAAGTTGTTGATTTTATCTGGCCCGGGCGCTGAAAAGTTCTTAGTTCTAGCGATAACTTTCTTCACTTCTTCAGCAGTAATTAGTGGACACTCTTCCTCTGGACCTTGTAACCTTTGCCTTTGGCAAAAGTTATGAAAGAGTGATTATATCATATTATTATTATTATTATTGTTGACAATTAATTTCTCAGGCTTAAGATGGCTACAGCCTAACATGTTGAAGGCATTTTTGGTTAGTTTTGGATTTTTTTGTTTGAATTATTAATATATTAATTTATTAATGATAATAATAATAAAATAAATAATAAAATAATAATAAAATAATTAATTTATAATAATTTATTATTAATTTAATTACATTATTAATTATTATTGTATTAATGTTATATTATTATTGTATTATTATATTATTTTTATTAATAATCTAATTATTACAAATAATCGACTGGTGACTTGTATGGAATATATAGTCTGTAAATTCGCTTCAAATAATTGGCTTTTCCTGAAAAGGCTTGAATTCGGAAATTATTTACACTAAAGAACAATAAAAATATTAAAAATGAATTATTTATGTTTTCTAAGTACATCTACGTTAAATATGATACATATGGATATTATTTTTTTATTTTCTTTAGAGAAAAAAACTTGCGTTGAATAAATAATTATACTGAAACAAAAATTGATAAATATACTTCATAAGCTTTCTTAAAAATGTACTGCTGATCATTTCTAAAAAAAAACGTTTAAATCCGTTCACAATTGCAACCTGTAGACAATTTTTAATTGTAAATTCCCGAGCCAGCCCACTGTGCAGCGGGAAAAGTAAACCCCAAAGGTTTTATTTTTACTCCGGACTTTGCCTGAGCCTGTCGGGCACTTCGCGATTTGACCAGGCATAGTCCGAAGTGAAAGTGCTACTTCGGACTTTGCCTGACACCGCTCAGTCAATTCGCGGAGGGACCAGGCAGACTGTGGTGTGCCGGCACATCGGACTTTGCCTGTAACATATATATATATATATATATATATATATATATATATTTATTCGGTTTCGATTCCTTTGGAATAGAACCGAAGGGCCTATGACAAAGCCACCGAACGCGTCCTCGGGTTGCGGATAGAGGGTCCCTGTACCAAAGGTTTCTGCTGAATATGGTTACAATAATTGATAAGCAGTCGCGGACAATTGTCCAGGGATGGTCCCGAAGGAATAACTCCTAAGCGAAGGCGTAACAACCGTGCCGAAAGCTGAATGGCACCTGGGTTAGGTGTCTCAAACAGTGACTCTGGGATACCGGGCGACCTCTCAGAGTATCAGCCTTATCCTTGCACGCGGGGCTCTACAAGGATGGACTAACCCTTTCCCTAGCTGCTCGTGGGAACAACAATGAAACCATCAAAACACCAAAGTGTTGTAGATGCGGTTCAAGAAAATCGAACGCGCAGAGCACCCGACAATAGGTCGGCAAACAATGCCGATCAGCCTAGAGTTCGGGGTGCTGAAAATAATTTAGATGGAAACACGACGACGAACCGGCGAAACGCTTACATTGAGTGGACGGATCGACTCAGGGATGACGTGCTAGACTGCTACGATGCCAGCATTATTCCTGTTCGCGAAGGCTTTATGGCGCGTATGCACACTCTGTGGTACCAGAAACACCCACAGCTTCAGCACGTTTCGCATCAGTCTTTGCGAAATCAAGCCGACTACCTCCGGAAAAATGGATATGTACGCGGAGCGCTTCCCCAACAGCTGCTTTATCAAGCTGCAGACGAAGATAAGGAAGCGATATTGAGACCAACCGCAGAAAGCAGGCACCTTCTGAGAGATGATCGTAATTTCATTACAAGAAGGAACATTAACATGCAAGTTCCTCCTAAGCCCCAAGATCTGGCTGAAATGGATGCCTTCCTTCGTGGAGAGATCTTGCAAGAGTCCGACCTCTGGACCATCAATTGCTCAGTTTATGGAGCTGCGAGAGCTTTGGCTGATTCAAATCGAAGGCTGAAACCGACGATGGATCAAAAGACCAAAAGACGCTTGCATAAATTCAACAAGATGATTGGATGGGCAAGACAGAATGCGTCCCGTGTTCAATGTGTGATTGACTACATAACATCTGGTAGACCGTTTACCGAAAGGGTTCGAAAGTTCGCCCAAGAACTAAGAATCTTGAATCACACACTAAGCAAGTCAAATCTGCTGACAATCAAGCAGCATATTGTTGACAAAATACGGCTGTTATCTGACGCAAGGAGGAGAATACAGAAGACGGAGAGATGGATCAGGGAGAATCAACAGTTTCTCGCTGACCCATCGCGCCTCTTCAGCGATCTACCTGTTTCTGTAAAAAATCCACCCAAGCCCAAGGAGGTAGAGACTTTTTGGAGAGAGGTTTACAAGATCCCGAAAACACTAGAGTTGAAAGAAGATACTGACAATATCATCCGCTTCAAGGAGTTTTGCGACAACCTCATAAAATCTGAGGAGGAATGTCCATCAATCACTGCCGAAGAGGTGAAAAAAGCACTTAGAGGCACGAAGAACTTTTCCGCTGCTGGGCCAGATTGTATCAAGAACTTTTGGTGGAAGAAGTTTACTTTTACACACCAACATTTGGCCCGCATATTCACCGCATATTTAAAGTCGGAGACGCCCATTCCGCAGTGGCTGGTGTTAGGGCGCACTATACTTCTGCCAAAAAAAGGCAACTTGTCCAACCCAGAGAATTACAGGCCGATAACTTGTTTGAACACGCTGTATAAGATCTTTACAGCTGTCCTCAACAACAGGATTGTTCGGCGAATTGAGCCTGTATGGCGAGAGATGTACGAACAACGTGGCTCGAAAAAAGGTGTAGCAGGCTGTCGAGAGAACCTGCTAATTGACAGGTGTGTCTGCAAAGACGCTGCAACCCATCAGCGCATCCTGTCAATGGCCTGGATTGACTACCGGAAAGCTTTCGATTCAACCTCTCATAGACTTATCATCTGTCTGTTGGAAAGCTTGAAGGTACATCCACACATAGTGAGATGCATAGAGAGATTGATGCCTCTTTGGAAAACTAGATTTGCTTCAAACTGCTATAAATATTGTCAAGAACTACACAGGAGAGATTGGGATGGACTTTGGCTTGGACAAGTGTGCCAAAATTCATCTGAAGAAAGGAAAGATTACTGGCGTTCCCAAGGACTCTGAGCTTGTGGATATAAGTGTTATGAGACATCTTAATACTGGAGAGACCTATACATACCTGGGCGTGCCTCAAAACCGCATTCAGGACGTAACATCAGTGAAGGAATCTCTCCGAAGAAGATACAAGCATCTTCTTCGACAGATTTGGTCTTCCAATCTGTCGGCGTTGAACAAGGTATCTGCGACTAGCATGCTTGCCGTCCCGGTTCTACTCTGCTCGTTTGGGGTAGTTCAATGGACGAAGAACGAGCTTAAGGCCCTTGATGTCATTACACGTAAGATCATGCATATTCATAAAAGCTTGCATATCAATTCGTCAGTTCCGCGATTATATATTTCACGCCGTCAAGGCGGACGCGGACTTCTGAATCTCCAGTGTCTTCAGAACCGGATTGTTCTAAGTACAGCTTACATCGTTGCGAATGGCAGAGATCCTCTCCTAAAGATGGTCAGGAACCACGAGATGATTGGCGAAGGAGCGTTCATTTACAAAGCCGCGGAGCAAGCGGCCGAGACCCTTGGCCTGAATTTTAACATCAGAAGTGAGGAGAGTGCATTACTTCATCTAGATGCTTCACTTCTAAAAACCAAAGTGAAGAAAGCAGAGGTTGAAAATTTTCACCAAGAGCTACTCGACAAGAAAATGCACGGTAACTTTCACAGAAATGTAGAAAAACAGTCCCTGTCGAAGGAGCAAACTTTTGCTTTCCTCAAATCAACAGGACTTAATTCAGGTACAGAGGGTTTTATTTTCGCATGCCAGGACGGTGTCATTTCCACCTTAGCATACCGGGAGCGCATTTTATGTCAAGAAGTTCCCAGTGATAGGTGCAGAGCGTGTCATGCACACGCTAGGTACCTAGAACACATACATACATACATACACTTATCATATACCCGTGTCCGACCCACGCGGGAACGACGTATATCTACAGACATAATGCGGCCCTAAGAGTGCTTTATTACCATCTTTGTCGCTCTTACGGTGTTGGCCGCGACCCTGCCCTGCCGAACGCTCCAAGGGAGATAGAGTCGATTGTCCGAAACGAGAAGTGCCACATTTTCTGGAACTACGATTTTCGGGCAGCAGTCTCCGTTGCGCACTCGAGGCCTGACATTGTTCTCCAATACTTCGAGAAACGAACTATATTCGTGATCGAATTATCGGCTCCGTCCGAATACAACATCACTGCAAAGGAGAAAGAAAAAGAGGAGAGGTATCAAGACCTTAAAAGAGAGCTACAACGACTGTACCCAAAATATTCGGTACTGGTTCGTAACCTTAAAGCCATACCCGCGTGCCAAAAATATGCCAAGGCACTTGCGAGATTGATGCAGACAGCTGTCATCCTTGGGTCGCTTCGTGTCCTTAAGACACACGAGGGTTTCGCCGGCCTGTCGTTGTGATTTCGTCGTTGCCTATGACCACCCATCTCACGGTTGTGAGACGTGGCCGTGGGTGTGATTTACTGCGGTGCTACTGGGGGCTATTGACTCCAAATCAGGAATACTATTGACGAACAAAATTTCCAAAAAATATTTGTATAATTGGGTGAAAAATAAGAGAAAATGTGATTCTAAAAACAATATAAATATATTATGCGCAGTTTAAGGTTAGTACGAAACATGCTACTATTCACAACTTCCGCATTTTGCCACTAGTGGGAGTTCATAAAAACCTTATTAATTTACTGACACTTCATACTTTTGGGAACATTTTGTGAAAGTCTGATATTTAAAAAGTAAACAGTACCTGAAATATTTAAGGATTTGTCACTCACAGTAATAACACCTAACTCAGCCATGATGCGAAGCCTCATATTTGACAAACTTTATTAAAATAATTTTTTTGGTTCTAAATAGTGCTGCAACTTGTCACAATTTAGATTCAAATTTTTACTTATTAATTCAACTAAACATTCTATAAAATTTGGTTTTATAATTACACCAATTTACGGTAAATTTATCATATCATAAAAAGGTACTCTTTTTACATATCTCCAAATTTGAATCAGTGGTGAAAAAGCACCAAATCAATCAGTAAAATAAGCGTCACTGTTTCAATTAGTGAAAATTTCTTCTGATGCAGGTTCCGATGGTAACGACAATCATAGAATCAAAAAACTAGTTCAAGTTTATTTTTTTTAAATTAAGTGTCTCACGGAAACGGATTTTGCTTGAAATGAATTTTGTTTAGATTCAAAATATTCTCAGTAATAGGTCATTACTGAACTTGTGACATACTAAAGTGATAAGATGCGCTTCTTATTCATTCTCGAGAAAAAAAAAAACTTTAAAAAAATCCACACTCGTTACATGGACCGCGATGTGGGACTACTTAATCTCCTGGTGAGATCAGTCGGTAGTTCTCGAAGTTTGTAACCGGAAAGTCCAGACTCGATTCCTCCTACCGGCATTTTTTGCAATTTTTTTATTTTAAATTTTCTTTCATTGCAATAATTGGCTATTAAATTTATTAAAATCAGGTCAACATATTCATTTACATTTTTTATAGGAAATCCTAATATTTCTTTATTTAAAAGAATATTTATATTTTGGTTATTATTATTTTCATGCGAGATAAAAATACAAATACATAAAAATAGTATAATAAGAATAAAATAAATATATAAACATAAATAAGTAGTAAAATAAACTGATATAAAAATAGAATATGAATAAAAGAGATTTTCTATTATTATTATTATTATTATGTTCATCTTTGAAATTAGAGTAATGAGTGATACTTTTTTACAAACAAATTACATACGGGATCAGCATTTTTTAAGGATGTCACTGCACTGACTCATCCTTAAAATTTTCGCTTCGGAAATAATAAAGGTTGAAAAAAATATATTTTTTCATATGAAAAAAATGATTAAAAATGAATATTTTGGCTTGATTTAATAAAGTTAAAAGTCAATAGCAATGAAAAAATGTAACGTCCGTGGATTTTTAAAGTCGTTTTTCTCGAGAAGTTCTGAAGAAAGCGCATCTTATTACTTTAGCATATTACAAGTTTGGTAATGACCTATTACTGGGAGGAATATAAATGAAAAAAAAATCCGAAGAGTGTAGTTACCACTTGTAAAATTTGAAATTGTAACTCCTTTGACTTAGAAGACAATCTGAAAACATAATAATTAGGTAGGACCGCAGCAAATCACGCGACTTGTTTGCTCTCGCGAAGCGCAACTCGCAGCTCTAAAATGTGGCGACATAACCCAATCTTGTTCACTACATCAATCAATAATATTATAATCCCTGCAAAATCAGTGATTTTGATGTCACTGATGGAATTCTGTGACGATTTTTTTCAATTTCTATACTAACGTTCACTGATTTTTCAGTGGAAAATAAAAACGTCACGGGTTTGTTAGTGAAAACTTGAACTACTGATTGAAATAGTGCGAATTTTTAATGATTCAAATTTAGAGAAAAAGATTTAGAAAGATATTAAAATAATTGAAAAGAATTTTTATTTTAGAACTTTGCACTGAAAGCAGTAAATATTTTATAGGTCAATTTTCGAGTTTCTTACATTTTGATTCCAATATAATTTTACCTAACACATTTTTGTAGTAAACGACAATAGAGCGAATTGTATTAATTTTTGGTTTTTTGAAAAACAATAATATTTTATATAGTTTTTAATATTTCAGGTTATTAAATAGTCTATGAATATATTGGCATACAAGAAACTTTCTTGAATGAAAATTCAATAGAAGTTTTTATTTCTTTACAAAAAAAGGAAACTGTTTTAGAATACATGTGAGTGCAATTCAAACAGAGTTCAGTACAAATTATTTATAGCCAAATACACTTTGGATTTAAGGGAATGCATAGCAAAATTGAATCCATTTTTAATTTAGTGGAATTCATTCAATTGAATTTATTTAATTCATTTAAATCTGGTAGACTTCATCTTGAATCTAATTAAATTCCGGTCAACCCACTTTGAAATACCATTGAATTTCTTTGAAATCTGTTCAATTAAAATTGGAACAAAAGAAAATCGTATGAACTGACCTCGACAACGGCTTGAATTAAGACCTGATAAAATAAGATTCTATTTTTTCAACATTCCATTTTTGACACGCTCTGGACTTAAATACTTAAGCATAGCTCTTTCAGGTTTTCGTATGATGAAATTCATGAATTTAATTTTATTCATGTAATGAGCGACTTCTTTGCTTTAAAAAATACTATGGTTTCGTAATAAATCTTGATTTATGTCAAATTTAATTTTTCTGATAGACTTTTAAAACTTAAAAATAACTTGTTTAGCAAATTCAAAACTTTTATCGGACACTATTTTGCATGTAGTTAATGGAATTTCAAGTTAACTGAAAAGAAGTCGAGTTCAAAACAATATTTAAATAATTAAGACTTTTTTCCTCACTCAAAATTGCCTTTAGATTTGAACTAGTTTTAAAAAGTCGTATAAAAAGTGATTCAACTTTATAATGGGTTTCGCGACAAAGCAGATTGAAAAACTTTGTTAGTTATTCACGGAATAATTTTAATAAACTATATATTGTCAATGAACTTTTTCAAGAAAATGCTTTTTGAATATAGCTGATATTGTGGTCGTATATTAAATTTAGCGATATAGATACCCATTTGAAAAGATTATTATATATTTTTTATATTCATTTGAAAATCCAATTTAATAGAATTGCGTGAAAATGTATATTCTCATACTTGATATATTTCTATAGAAACATATTTTGATATAACGAAACGTAATTGAACCAATAAAAAAGTAAAAATGCAATAAACCGCTTTTCAATTAGTTTTCCTCTAAAATCGAGGTTAAAAAATACGTGCCACGACTATATTTTAGCCGTACAAAATCGAAATTGAACTCAATCAAAATACAAACCCCGCACATTTCTGTTTATTCTCAAATATCACAGTTGCGTTTAATTTTATGCCTCTGAAATGTTTACTTGCAAAAACTGACAATGTGCGTTTGTCGAAAAAATCTCTCGTTCCTGTAAATGACACTCGGATATGAGACTTTCATCGTACTGACATTCGACGTTTCCCAGCATGTGTCCTACATGCACAAATGCAATTTTCATATTGAAATTCGCTTCAAGGCAATTCCCTTCAAACAAATAATGTTCTTCTGACACTGCCAATCTATTTTTTTCCAAAATTAAACCACTTATTCATTCTGTGAGAGCAAACATTTTAATTGAAATGAAGTAATTGTTATATGCAAGTAAATTTCGTGAGACGATAAATTAAAATCTTTCTGTTCTAATGAATTATTAATTTAATCATATGTGACAAAATTCATTTATTTATTAGTGTTTCTCAACCTGAATTTATTTTTTAATTAATTGTTTCTGTAGCATCTGAATAATTTATATTATTTAATGAGAATTGTGGTCAACAGTTTTCTATCAAATATTCGTGTTTGCAAACAAAGAGATTTTTTAAAACAAAACAACCTGCTGACGAATGGAACGTAAATCGGCTGAGGTCACATTTAAAGTTCACGCGTTCGCCTCTACATTCATTATTCTCTTTTTTTATAGACGTATATTTAGCAGTTATTATCACAAAATGCCGAGATGAAATATGATGCGCGCAAAACACACACCTACAGTGAGAACTTTTGAAAGCGCTCTGCAAATTGCAGATAAATTGCATATAATTCGCTCTCTTTCATTCAACTCATTTTATCGTTTAAGCTCATATTACTTTGTTATCAATATTATCACCCACTATACTCTACAATAAAATAATTGAAAAACTTATTTCACGGAGGAAAACAATCTGATAATTTTATATTATTGTATGTTAATTAAAGGAATCGTGATAGCATAGGTTTTTCTATTAACTAATGTTCATTTGGTAAAATTTTTTGTTGGACATTAAATGACTTTTCTAGATAATGATTGGAAGATTATTATATTACTAACAGTAAATGCGTGCTGTAAAATGTTGAAAAAGGGCAATATTTCAAATGGGATGGAAAAAAATTAGACTTGTATAATTTCTAAATAAAAGCGGTTGAAATTGAATAATTGCAAATTGAAAGTATTTCCAGTGCAAACATTTTAAATCAGAAGATCTGAAAATTAAAAAATTTCAGAGCAGAATTTTAAAAATTTGACAATTTCATTAGAAAGGAGTTAAAATATTATCGCTTCTTATTTAAAGTATTCAAAACTGAACATTTTTATTTCGAATTGAAGAATCTGGAAATCAAATGATTTCAGATTAAATCTTGGCAAATAGGACGGCTTCAAAAGTTCAAAATTAAAGAATTTCAGATTAGAATGTTAAACATTGGATAATTGAAAATTCAAAAGCAATTGACATTGTATTATTCAAAGCGATTAAAACTTAATAATTTTAAATTAAAAAATAAATTAAATGTTTTAATGTCAAAGCTTCGGAAATTCTTTAATTTTCACATTGTTATTACGTAAACAAAATGAGTCAAAAAATAAATTCACCGTCATTTTAACTATTTAAAATGTGCAGATTTGTATTATAAACCTTTGAAATCGAATTATTCTGAGAAAAAACATATAAAATGAAGTCATTTTAAATGAGAAACATTAAAAATAAAGAAAAATTTACTACGGAACGTTGAAAATTTAATAAATCCGAGCTGCATTTGAAAGTGAACAAAATTTAATCACCAAGAATTTTGATATTGAAACTTTTTTACACTCAAAGTCTTTAGAGTGTCAATTATTTCAAGGAAATTTAAACCGTTTAAAAAATAATCATTTCAAATGGTTAATTATGCTTTTCAAAATCAGTTATTTAAATTTTAGTTGCAAAATTGAAACCTATAAAAGGGTGAAAAAAATTAGCGTTCAACAGGAAAATTCAGAACTCTAAAATTATTACCATTGCAAAAATTAAAGAAATTATTCAAATTTTTTATCTAACAATTTCAGATAGTTCTATTTTTAATCTCGTTTCAAAATCTTCTCATATGATTTCGAATTGGAATCTTTATAAATGAATGAATTCAAGTTTGAAGCATTAAAAATTGAACAATTCCAAACTTCGTTTAAAATTGAAGCATTTTAAAATCAGGATCGTGAAACCAAGTCATCAAAAATTAATCATTTTCAAAATTTGCATTACGTTTTTTAAAATTCACTCATTTTCATCTAAATATGCTAAAATAATGACTATTTTCAAACTGACGTATGTTATAAACTATTGACCCTCTGGTATTAAATTAGTTATTGTTTCTTTGTATAGGCTTCAGGATCAAGTAGTAAGAAAACTTTGTTTTTAATCAGACGTTTCGACTCATGTGGGATTCGTCTTCAGTAATTTATTTCTAAACAAAACCAAAATTACATTTTCAGTAACACACTTTTGATACAGATATCAGTTAAGAAGAAAGTATATAATTCTATAAATTAAATTGCAATTATGACTCTGTTTATTGTAGAAGTTTTTGTTTAAAATATAACAGGTTTAATGATAATGAAACACTTGAATAGTATAAAGAATCAAATGTAATTGCTTGTAATTAATTGCGAACAATTTACGACCTTTCATTAATTAATTAATTGATCAATCGTGTAACATACTCAGAGTAGTATGGAAGCATCTTGAAACAAAACGTATATAATAATAGAGACAATAATAATATTAAACTAAGTTCCTTGAGTGCCTAGAGGTGCATCCAAAAATCGTGAGATGCATGGAAGAGCTTATGGTCTTGTGGCGGACAAGATTTGTCATAACATTTGACAAAAGGCAAGTGACTACCAGTTATATCACATATAATAGGGGGATCTTCCAAGGAGACTCTCTAAGTCCGCTACTTTTCTGCATCTCCCTCTTACCTCTATCTATTGCGCTCCGAGGCAAAAGCTCTGGATACCTATGTGGCCTGCCGAACAGAAGAGAATATTAGGTCAACCACCTTTCATACATGGACGACCTTAAACTCTTTGCTTCCTCTAAAGAGGACCTCAACATTATTGTGGAGGCGGTAAATAGGTACTCTAAAGCGATTGGCAGGAGCTTCGGACTGGGCAAGTGTGCCTGCGTCCACCTACACCAAGGAAGACTAGAAACTACATCATCGCGTGACGATCAGGATGTTCAGATTATAGGCGGAAATACCATTCAACATCTTTGTTTTGAAGAAACATATACATATCTTGGAATACCGCAAGCGGAAACCCAAAATGTGCGTGTGTTAAAAACGGCCCTTGGAAAAAGGTATCGCCAAATTCTCTGAAAAATTTGGGCTGTTAAATCATCTGGAAAGAATAAGATCCAGGCGACCAATATGCTGGCCGTTCCTATACTGCTCTACACGTTCGGTGCAGTAAAATGGAACATCGATGAGTTGAAGCAACTTGACCGAAGCACACGCAAGATGATGAAAATCCATCGCAGTCATCATCCTAGATCTTCCGTACCTCGAATATACCTCCTTCGAGATAAAGGGGGTAGAGGCTTGCTAAGATTAGAGTGTCTTCAGCGAAAAACAGTTCTGGCTACAGCCTGCTCAGTTCTAAATAGCACAGATTCTGTTATGCGACTCGTACATCGATTTGAAGTCGTCAATGCTGCGGCGTTTCTATACCGTGGCGCAGATAGGGCCGCAGAGGAGCTTGGCCTCCCATTTGATTCCAGCGACACTACACGTGGCCTAGCATCACTAACACCTTAGTTTACCGTGAGCGCATAATGAATGTACCTGTAGGCGATACCAACTGCCGAGCGTGCAAGCAAAAGCCAGAAACACTTGGACATGTTCTCAGTGGATACTCAAAATATGCACGCTACGGGTACATAGAGAGACACAATGCGGCTCTAAAAGTGTTATATTACCATCTTAGGCACTTCTATGGTGCTGATCTATTCCTCGTCTTGCCATACGCCCAGGGGGAACTCGAGTCCGTTGTGGAGAATGATCAGTGTAAGATCTACTGGAATTTCTCATTCTACACCACTCAACGTATCAGTGCTACGAAGCCTGATAATGTTCTCCAAGATCTGAAGACCAAGATCATTTACGTGATTGAATTCTCGGCACCAGTCCATCTTGTAGTTCCCATAATGGGCTGTCTTGGAGGTATGAAAGCTTCATTTCTTAGCCAACTCAACAAGATTCCGGCTTGCCAGCGTCAGGCTCATTCCATCGCGAACCGGATGCAAAAGGCTGTTCTTCTGGGATCACTTCATCTAGTCCGTCAACACTGTTCCTCATAACATTCTACAAAGATTGGTAGCTCTAAAAAAGTATCCAGAGGTGTAACGTTCATCTCCAACTGTCCCGTCTGCCGCGTAAGGTCATCAGCGGCTAGAAACCTGACTTCAAGGAACAGTGTTTCACGATGTTATCTCGCGTAAACTTTCCGCTCTTGCTTACCTTCTAGGAGAGAAGGAGCAGAAGTGGATGACGTACGCGTTCCAGTTGCGTCGGGATTGGTTGCTTTGAAGAACCTTGATCGTAGCTTCCGGAGCCTACAACTTCTCATAATTATTAAACTATTTTTTGATAATTATTCGAAGAATAAAATGAATGAATTGATATTAATGAAGAATGTAAAAACGTGCAGAACTAAAAAACATCTACAAAATAAACGTATGAAAGATTTTTTTTCTTTTTAATAAAGTTTGCAATTTTAAAAGAAAAATGTTTCAAATATTCTGAATAAGAGTTTTAATAAACATTATGATATCAAAATGTGCATGTTTCATCAGTTGTTTACTTGTTTATTATAATAATGAAAATTATAATAGAAGTATGTAAATGGAATAGATGAAATCTGAAATATAAATATATAATGGAAACAGTTACGCATCAATACAAAACTTATTATGATAATGAAAATTCAGGATTAAAAAAAATTATAAATTTGAGATATCCAGAATTTGTCTTGGACCCTAAAGCCCATACAAAGAATGACCAACTAATAATAATAATAATAATATTATTATTATCATCAGAAAAAGGGCAGATATCTATAGTAATAAGAATATATCTTTCAGACCAGATATTTCGGGATTTCTACCTACTAATCGTATTCAGAATTACATGCCTGTTCTCTCGTGAGGTAACCAAATTGATTACAGGAGTAATTACATTTGTTGTTCGCAATCTAAGTTATAATCCGAGACCTCCTTTTAGTATTGCGGTATTTCCAACGCGAGACACAAAACTTTCCAAATCCAAGCACGTGTATCCCTAGACTCTGGTCTGATTTGTAGCTCTTGAACGTAACTGTCTCGTTTTCGTAAACGCTTCAAAATTTTCTCGACAGCTCCTGAAATTCGATTTCCCACATCCAGGAGCTAATAAAAGAAATCTATTCCTTTTATATACCTTCTTATTTTATTTTATCAAAAAGATGTCAAATTTAAATAAATTTGTGCTATTATTTAAAACTGTCTGCTACAGATATTCGGAAATATTGAATAATTTTGGAAAAGCCAAGGAATATTAACAAGGAATGTTTTACACAAATTATTTGATCTGAAAAACTTATGTCAATCAATGAATTTTTAAAAAACTTTTAAAATGTTTGCATAATTTTCGACATTCAATTTCCCAAATTCAACTTAGAATAATTTTGCTACGCAGCAGTTACATTTAAAAAAAAAATTTTATTGTCACTATTTTTTCTATCTTATTATTATACCTAGATATCTTTTCTTTTTCTTATAATAATGTAATAATAATCTTTCAATCATTATCTACAAAAGTATTTCAATGTCTCGTAAAAAATTGTATCTCCTTATGCACATTATGAAAATTAATGTGTTAAAGAATTCTCTTGCGGATAAATAATACTACCTCTTTAAAGCATGACAAAACGAATTTTTCATTTCTCATGAAGAAACGAAAAATTCACATATTATACAGTTCTGAGGGAGTGAAAGCACCCCTTGTAAAACACTGTATATATTTTGTAGATAATATACAGTAGGTTTTCACAGGACGTGTACGAAGATGAAGGAATCGTCGTATGAAAAATTATGTCATATAATCTTGATAAAAATGGAACATTATGTATAAAAAACTATCCCTGGTGATTTGTTCTGAAATATAAAAAGGGATTTTTTCACCCCCTCTTAAGGGTGGTAGTTGACAACATAAAAATTTGTTCACGCTTTTCTAAGATATTAAGCTGTCAACAAAAGGGGTATTTTTCGGCTTAAATCTTATTCTACATAAACTTAATCTACATAAAAAAATTGAAAAATATTATACTACACAACTCTTGTTGTACACACCATACAAGGTAAGCTGAAAATCATTTTTTTGAACATGCCTATAAATATTCGACAAAAAATATTGAACGCTAGAAAATAGAATAAATAATAAGAAAAGTTACTAAAAATATGAGGCTAATAACTTGATTACTTAAAAAATAATATTTTTTTAAAATAATGTGCAGTATTATGGTGCTAATCTGATTCTACACAAAATAAAATAAAAACAATTTTAATAAATACCAAATATTAAATATTGCAGAATGGAGAAGAAAGAGGAAGTTTGTATAGAATTTGTCTTTGATAGTTTTCTGTAAACGGATAAAACTTTTGGAGGGAGTGGGGTACTTTTACCATGCTGTATGGATATTATGGGACGAGTGTCAAATAAGAAAATTCTTACAACATTTTTTTATTCAACTTCAGAATTATATATGTTATATGATTCATAATGATAAAATATTACTAATTTTATCCAATACTTACTAATTTTACCATTTTTAAACTTAAATATCATTGTTTAATTACAAGACATTCGAAGTTTCGTGTTTTTACCATTAGGCGTGGTTATATTTGCATCTTTAATATACTTTGTTACATAAAATATGCCCGCGTTAGGCGGGCACGTTCTCATTGGAAAATAATAAGAATACCTGAATTAGATCCAAAACTATAGAATTTTGAAGAAAAAAGTTGTGTTTTTTTAAGACATCAAAATTCAAATAAAATAAAGAGAGGTATTACTGATATCTTAAACAAAATTTTGATAAAATTTTTTAAAGAAGAATATTAATTTATTTTTTTATTATCTGGAAGATGAACTTATGTGAAAGGGCAGCTTTATCCGCTTTCAAATAATACTTATTAATATCATTATTCTTCTCCAAACTCTTTTTATATTTATTTTTAAATAATATATTTAAATTTAGTGAATCACACCTATATTTATTTTAAATATAAAATAATTTCGAAAATTATATGTAAAAATGATTACATAATTTAATTAATTTAGACAATGAAAAACACAATTTTAAATAATTATGGGTGTTTTTGCAAGATGAGAGGAAGTTTTCATAGAAAAGAAAGGTACAACAAGACTATTACAAGTATATTGAATCTACTTGAGGTTCCAAAAAATATTTATTTAATGAAATTGCCAAACTGTAACCTCCGAAAGTACTGCAAGATATGAAATATCATCTTTTCTATATTTTAATTTTTTTTAACTGGTCTAGAATCAATATTTTTTTTAATATTGATTTTGTAAATTTTGAAAAAATGCAGTCTTGCTCCACTGGGATTCTAGCCGAGGTCTTTCAGATTGTCGATCTGATGCTCTAACCTACTAAGCTACGGAGAGACGAGATTATTTTCTTCACAAACCCTAAAAGTTGAATTCCAATGTCATTCCTCATACTTGTAAGATTTAATGTCCAAACGTGAAAGTTTAAAAATTTTATTTTGGATGTTAAGGTTTTTTTATTTTAAGGTTTTTTGATGTTAATTTTTTTCGTCTACAACTTGCACCGGCAATGTCAAAGATCTGGGCTCGAATCCCAGCGAAGCAAGAGAGCATTTTTTCACAATCTAAAAAATAAATATTCGAAAAATATTGATTCTAGAACAGTAGACAAAAAAAAATTAACATCACAATTATTAACGTGATTACCTGATCAAAAACCTTAACATCAAAAATAAAATTTTTAATATGTTTACCTCATGTTTATTTTAATAGGTTTTAATATGATTACCCTAGCTTTAGTTTTACTTCTTTCACTCATATGAAATATCTCAAATAGAAAAACACTAAAAGCCCTAGATATATTTACGTATATTTTTTTCCAATTTTTTCTTGAACTTAGACTTTTATAAGGAAGACATAATGTGAATTTAATGCGGGCTAAACAATTTTTATGGCCAGAAGAATTTTTTTCATAAAATTGAATTTTCGGAGTTTTTTGGAAACGAGAAAAGATGCAACAAAACTTGTAAGATGTTAAAAATGCCTCTTGCGCTTTTATGATATCTTGCATCGTTTACAAGACAAATTCGGAAATTGTATTTGCAGAAAAAAAATTCTCCCTGCTGAAAAAATAGTTTAGCCCACGTAAAGCTGATAGGATGCCTTCCTTATATAATCAGAAGCTTTTAAAAAGTATTGAAACCAATGATAAATATGAAGTTCTGCAGACAATCTTCTTTTTTAATGTTTTCAAAATTCGAAAAAAAATACAGCAAATTTTCTGAAAAACCTTCCTTTTTCATTTAAAGTGAAACTTCTGTTGGGACGGGAGTAAATTGAAAAAAACGAGCGGAAGCAAGACCGAACGTACGGTCCATATCTCTCTTCTACAACCAAATAGTAGAATTCAAAAAAAAAAATGAATTCTGAAGCAAAAGTATAATCGTAGATTTTTAAATTAAAAAGAAATAACTTTCAACGCAAAATAGTTGAATTTTTTAATTTGGTTTTATTAACACACTTCGCGTTTGAACGAAAAAACGAGAAAAAGGGGAAGTTTATTGAAAAACAGGGGGGAAGCGGATAAAGAGGGGAATAGGGGAAAACGTTTGAAGCCTGTATTTAGAGGCTTTACTTAAAAAAAAAATCAAAAATTTAAATTTTTTCAAGCATTTCAAAAAATTGTTATTCAAATTTCTATTTTCCATGTGTGATATCACATTTTGCGCTAACCCCTCCCCACGACGTCACAAATATTCAACAAACCTGTTACCCCCCTCCCTTCCCATCAGTGTGACGTAGTTTTTGAAAGGCTATAACAAATGAGCGTCAGCAAAAATGATCTCGCTGTTTTTCTGTGATGTACGAGTAGTAAAGCACCGACCTTCAATCTGAAAAAGAACAAGCTGCGTAGAACCTGCCTGATTTTAAATGGATTCGATCCTAAAACTAATGAAATTTTTTGTATAAAAAAGCATATATAATAAATTGAAGGTATGTGGATTTGAAAGGGAAATTACCCATTATTACTCCGCGTACCACGTACCGGTATTGAAATAGCGGAAGGGGGTAGGAATGGCAAAAATGGGCCAGGAAGAGGGAGGTGGTTGGAAGCCAATAATCGAGTGAATGCCAGAGCAAGCAGACGGGAAATACTGATATCCCTGCGAAAAGTGTCTCGCACGTTAGTGCGGAGTTTGTTTTCGCCGGCGAAGGAGTGGCACTCGCGGGAAAAGGTGGAGAATCGAAAAGGGAAAGGTAAAGGTAAAAGAGAGTAAGGGAGTCGAGCTGATCGGTGCGGCCGGGCAGTGGTATGGTATGATGGTGGCGAGGCGGTGTGTTAGTGCGAGGATGGAGGAGAATTCCCACGGGAGACGTCGGATAGCACGTTATTCGCTACGACCCTTATATACTGTCGACCCTCTTGACCCTCGACCCCTCGGGTCCAGATCGACTCAGTCACGACGATCAGCGATGGCTCTAAATGAACTTAACTTTTTTCTCCTCCTTAGGCGACAGTTGTTACTGGCTTAAACGAAAGATACATAACCGACCGATATAGGAGATGTAATAAAAGTCTGAAGGTACATTCAAACGTGACCAATCACCAAAGGGAGCAGAATTCCAGAGATTGCTATTTCCGGATCGGTTATTTGTAATAGAATGGATCACATCACTTATGGTGTAATATGTAGAGGAGGAGTTTTTTATGGTTTCATTTTGTTTTTCTACACAAATAGGTTGTATTCGATTTCCTCGCAAATATGTGTAACTGCAGGAAAACATATAGGCAATTTTCTCGATCTTTTGGATTTTATTTCTTTGTCATTTCATGATTCTGGTATACATCAATAAATAATTAATCCAAAGCTCTATTTAATTGTAAAGAAAACAAAATTTGGCTGTTATTGTCGTACTGTGTTTCAGAATTGGATTTTTTTGGTCAAATCAGTCTACAGGTGACAATTCTATAGTTTGACCGCAAAATGGAATTTTTGATTTTCCATTATTTTTTTGTGTGATAAAAATTTCAAATTTTCGTTTTTTCAAGAAAATTAAAAGAAGTCTTCAGACAATATTGTAGAGTGTCCAAAAAGAAACATTTTTCTTGTCCTGACTTTTTTCATATCGTGCGTTGTTCGGCTTCAAATGTTCATTTTCGTTTGTTTTTTGGAATTTTGTAAATGCTATAACTCCGGTAAATTTTCTTCTATCAAAAAACGTCATAAGAATATTTTGTTCAACTTTTTGAGTACTATTAACATCTGCTCGTAAAATTTTTGAATATTGAAAAAAATGTTCTCAAAAATTTTCAAAATGTGCTTACTTTTAGAATTTTTATCCAAAATGGCTGGCTAACAAACTTGACCATCATTTCAGGACACTTAAAGCATATACCAAAGCCCAATCCAATACGTTAATTCTTTTGAAAGTTATCGAGCTAAGAAACTAAAAATCTACAGACTAACAGACAGACAGACTAACAGAAGACAGACATTTTGTAAAAACCTTTTTTTTGGGTTCAGGGAGTCTCAAAACATGGACATTTGACAAAAACGGGGTGGTCAAATTTTACACAAATCTAGTACCTTCTCATTATAGGACGAGAATTTAAAAAATGGTTGAAATACATGTTCCTTTCATAGTATTACTCCTACGCTTGAGCAATCCCATCAGTCGTGTCCCGCCTACTAACAAAAATTCTCTTGACAGAAAAATCGCTGGATATTATTTCACCCCACTATCATTATCGTACATTTCAGGTGGTCGCAGGTCAGACAAAAGCTGGAAATCAGAGAAAAGTCAGGGTTTTTGAAAAAAGTGGCAAAAGTCAGGAGTAAGAAGAACTTTTGAGTAACTGTCAAGAATAATCAGGACTGCCACACAGTCACTTTTAGGCTCTTTTTTCTCAAATCACTTTTTAGTCACTTTTTAAAGTGAGAAGATCACTTTAGTCACTTTTCTTTCAATAGATTAACCCATGGGTTAAAAACTATTAAATTCAGGTCTGTACCCATGCTTGAATTTTCCTGAATTCTTTTGAAATATTTTAGGGTATTTGAAAAGATTTCAAGAAAGGTTCAATAGATTTGAAATACTTGAATATTTTACAGGATTTTAAATATTTTAGGGTATTCCAAATGTTCCCAAGGAATTTTTAATAGACTTTAATTTTTGAAGGTATTCCAAATGATTTAAATTTTTTTAGAGTATTCTTAAAAGATTTCAAGGCATTTTCAAAAGATTGAAACGTTTTCAAAGAATTTCCAAGGATTTGAATGATTTTAAGGAATTTGCTTTTCAAGCACGCTGCTATATCGACCTGTATATTATATTTAATATAAAGTGTACAGATTTCTAAAAATTTCAAAGGATTTTAAATATTTCAGGGTATTTAGGAAAATTCCAAGGAATTTTCATTTGCTTTCATATCTTTTAATTGTTTCCAATTCTCTTGAATTTTTCTGGATTTCATCGAATTCTCCTCATTTCCCTTAAATTCCTTCAAATTCACTTGAAGTTTACTGAAATCAATGGAATTTTTCGGATTAAAAAACTTAAAGGTGTCACTTTTTCCATGTAAATTAGGCTGTGCAGCCCTTAGAAAAATAAAATAAAAATTTATAAATTTAAAATTGTTGTATAGCATTTATGAATGATTCTATGATAAAATTTTTAGAAAATTAGAATTTTGATCTTTAAATATTAATGGACAGGGAAAATGATAAATTAGTTAGGGACAAATCAGGGAAAAGTCATGGAATTTTGAAAATTAAGTTTTGCGGCCTCCCCGGTACATCTAAAATGGTCCTCCAGCAGTTTTTATAGAAAATCAGTCCCAAATCTTCCGTAAAGAATCCGAATTATACATATGTGAAAAACTTCATTTATGTGAAAATACTATGAAAATATAATATTTAAGGAGAAGTTGCAATAATCAATTGAAGTCTCGAAAATCAGCATCGGTTTTAAAGTTTCAGAAATTTCCTCAACAGCCCATAAATGATTATTCAACTAAACTCTTTATTACTATAAACTAAATATCCTTCTCTCCTCCTGAAAACACCTAATTCTAATTCTTCCTAATTTCTTTCTCCACTTATCTCTAAACCTCTCTCGGCATCCAGTCGAATGGATTTTCAAGATAGCCTACCGGAGAGACCGTAACTTCTTGTCCGAAGGGTCAAGAAATTAGCTGTGAATGCGAAAGATGTTCATTGAAATGATCTCGACGTCTATTTTCTTTCGGGTCCAACTTGACACCTCCGACATCTAGAAGGACGAACGTGGCCCAGAGGGGAATCAGACTCGAGAGCGGAAATTCGACGAAAAACAAACTCCCTTCTTACCTTGTGGTTGCAGAAAGTCCACCACGTATCGTTCTACTATCCCTCTTTTCTTATACTATATATATATATATTTTTTGTCTGTGTCTTCCCACACATATATGTGTGTGAACATAAGAATGTTTGCCCGTGTAAGTACCGTTAAGAGCGAACGTACGTAAGTGCGTGAACTTTACGGCAGCAAACACAAGGTTGTGTGCACAGAGCAAGGGTGAGAATGTTAGCTTTGCTGGTGGGTTTGATCGAGTGACTGTGTTTGTGTATACACGTGTATACGTGTAGAGATACACTAATCCGAATATCGTACACAAGGTGAATCTCACAAAAAAAGCCTTATTCGAAGGGAGAACTTGCTTTTTAATTAAAAATTTATGAAATATACTCGCAGTGTTCATTAAGTTGAGTGGCTGAGATTTTTTGTATCTGAAAATAAAGTGCCGAGAATTCTGAAAGTTTTTATGTGGATAAAAAAATCCTAGAAATTTTAGGTATATTTTCGGAGGGTGGAAACAAATATTTCGTTGGCATTATACGTAGATTTATTTTAAAATATTTACTATCGGTTCTATACTAGAAATTCACTATTTGTCATTTTCTACGTAGGGTCCATCAATAAATTACGTAACAGCTTTGGGGGTGGAGGTTCGGGGAAATGTTACGATCTGATACATAGGGAGGGAGGGGGGGAATGATACTGTAACGTAATATTTGTAACAAATCAACCCTATAGCCAATTCATAAATCAAAAATTAGTTTTGATTTTTTTTCCATCATTCTCAAGAACAATTTCCACAAAAACAAAGTCTGTTTTACAGTTTGGAATCACCACTACCGTCAAATTTATTCAACAATTTTTATGTGGCTTTGGCTTTGCACAATTTACTCAATATGCCTTTGGATTTAGTTATAAACATATCTAGGTATAACGACAGATTAAACAGAAAGTAAACATATCTAAAACCTTCAGTAAAGAATTTTAATCTTAAAATTGTTGTTAAAAATATAAAGTTAAGTGATTTGATAAACGGTTTAAGAAAATGGTGTTATCTCTTTTTATTACATTTTAATTAGCGCTCATTACAATCGCAATCGTTCTTTAAAATATTTAGGTTATATTAGTTATTATAGTGAATATCACTATTTACTAAAATAACCCGTAGCCTATAATCTATTTAGTATTTGAATGGCCTAATTATAAAATTAAAATATATGCTTTTTAAAGGACTATCAAATATAAATTATAATCATAGATTAAAATAGCTACATCGGCTTTCATAAAATTTTTATTTTTATTTAAAATAGTTTTCAGTAATATACTTTATATAGTAATAAGATGTTCTTAAAAGACACATACTCAGAAAAAAAAGATTCTTTTATTCGAAGAAAGTTTCTCTGAATTAAGGAAAAATATTCATTGGCTCTCATTCAAGGAAAAGCTTCTTTGATTCAAATAAATTTTTCTTGATTGAAACAAATTGCATCAGTCCAAAGAAAGGGTTTTTTTGTTCCAAACAAAATTCTCCTTTAACTTAAAATTATTTTCTTCATTTTGAAGTTATTTTTGGTTGAATGAAAAGAAAATTATGTTGAGGAAGCGGTTTTCTTTAATTAGGAAAAATATATATTTTTCTGCGAGTTTATAGAAAATTGTTATAAACAATCATTTTCGTCCCATATACTCACAGTTGCCAGAAAAATCTGAAAACATTGTTTACAACCTTTCAGAAAGGTTTAATGATTATTTTTTATAAAATCCTACGTGCAATATATTCTATGCAAAAAATATTATTTAAACAAATCCTATGAACAATTTCGCAGAACCTTGCAGGCAGCTGTAAATATAAAGAAAAATTTTTTGGTCAGAACCGTGTATTATAAATAATATGAAAAGTTTGGTTTAAATCTTAAACATACTTTTTCCTCAAATGCACAATCTTTTAGATATTTCAGCGAAATTCAACTCAACAGATTTTTGGTTACAAAATATGAATGTAAAAAAAGTGTTCCCCCACCCCTCTGTCATTTTTGGACTATGAAATAAAGAACAAACTGTTTTTCAGTACTTTGAACTATCCAATTTGAGAATCCAATAACAAAAACCCGACCGCATTTTTTTTTGCAACAATGAAAATTCATCATCTCTTTGTATTCACTAAAAAACGCACAATATTAATTAACAAATTCATAACTCATAAAATATTTCTCGTAGGATATTCGCTAAGGGTTCAGTTTGAAGCTTATTTTATACTCTTGAAACAAAGTTCTATATACTTTTTACCTATCTCTTAATGGAAAGTGACAATCTAAGCAAACGTTTGGCGAAAATTTTTCGATTGCACTTTTTTTATTAATAACAAACAATTGATTAGAGAATGAGCCTCGAACTTTTCAGGGCTTCAAAAGGACGTCCATCCAAATATTTTAAGACAAATATATCCGTGTCTCTAATTGGTTCAAGCAGAAATCCTAATTTGACTGTACTAATAAGTAAATAAATTGTATTTAACGAAATATGGCTGAAAATAGTTTAAAAAAATTACCTAGAATAGGCGGAAGGGGAGAGGCGGTCCAAAACATTTTGTTACGACTTGTTACATGGCCCCGTCCAGATAGATTGATCCTGTGCTACGGCCGACTAAAATCGCATTTTTCTACTTAAAATTATTCTCTTGCATTTTTACAATTTTGCACAGCAATTCGTAGAATAATTATTGTGAAATTTTTTTTACTGAGCCAAATAATGCAAGAAAAAAAATCTTTGAGTTACAGATAAATTATTTTAATTATAAAATTCTAAACTATAAAACTAGCATTTATACATTTGAAGTCAGAAACGTAGTTTACCTTTTTTCCAGTTTATATTGGGTTTTAAAAAGTCATCGAAATTTGATGGATGGGGGCCGTCGAACTATCTTTACTCTTCTACTAATTGAAGACTCAACGCTCCTAATTTGGTATACTTTAAATCTTTTATATCTTCTATTTTTTTATTTTCGTGTGAAATTTTGTTGATTCCTTTGCAAGTCAAAACTTCACTCAAAAAGCAAAATAAATGGATTTAAAGCAATTTTTTTGATTTTAGATAATATTGTTTAAATATATATGAGACAAAAACATTTATATAAAAATAAGAAATAATTTTAAAATATACTAATAAAAAGAAAGTAAAGATACTCCTTGTTTATTATGCTTAACATTTTTTAATTTTCAGGCATTCTGATTCGGTTTTATTTTGCGATGCTTTTAGCATCACATATTTCAGAATCTGATAGGTTTTAACATGCATGAACAATTTTAAAATTTGATTCGCCCTAACTTCCAAAACTTTATTAAGAACGATATAATTTTCAATATAATACTATTTTCTACATTTTAATATATGAATAAAACAATTCGCCAACAACTCATTAATCAATCGAAAATATTATGCTTACGGTTCAGTCGTTTTACATAATTTTTATTTATTTGCAAAAAATTTAAGTTTTGTGTTAATTTTTTTTTAATATTAAAAAAGAGTGGAGTTTAATCAATCAGCCCAGTTTCATTTATTTTTGTGATAAATGTTAAAATGTTGGTAATCTAAAGTTCAAAATGTGAGTAATTTCGAATTGTGTAATATGTGTAAATATGAAGGATACATTGCGGGATAAAACCATCTTCTTTAACTCCATATAGAATTCAACTTTATCAGATTAGGTGACAATTCAGTAACTTCACTTTACCGCTCGTAACTCATGTATAAGTTTCAGCTCTCACCTAATTTTGGAAGAAATTCCAGTCGATCGAAAATTAGAGACGAAATTTCACGTGCTTAATCTACTCTAACTAAGTTTATATTCAAGTCTTAACAGATAATTGCATGCATACGATAATAATAAATGCAATTCATCACCTATTCAAATTCAGATAAATTGTTTATAGAATTAAATTTCACTTAGAAATTTTGAAAATACCGAAATTGTAAATTCAGGGTGGCTGCAGGTCAGGGAAAGCCAGGAAATTTCTGTAAGAAGCACTTAAAGTAACTGCGTTAAGAATAATCAAGGCTGCCACAGTGTCACCTTTAGTAAATTTTTTTCTCAATAATTTTTAGTCACTTTTTAAATTAAAAATACACTTTATTTTCTTTTCTTTCAAAAAATTAACCCATGGGCTAATCACAATTGAATTCAGGTCTATCCCTATTCCTCAATATCCTTGAACTCTTTTGCAATCCTGTATGGTATTTTAAAAGATTCTAAGAAATTTGTAATAGATTCTAATAATTTAAAGGGATTTCAAAGGTAAGTAAAGATTTTGGGGTATTTTTAAAAATCCTATGGAATTTGTAAGAGCTTTCATAACGTTTCAAGGGATTTCAAAAGATTTAAAAGTATTTGAAATATTTTAGGGTATGTTTTAAAAATCCTGGCAATCATCAATAGCTTAAAAAAATGTTAATAGATTTAAAAAGATTCTAAAGGGTTTTAAATATGATAGTTTACTTTAAAAGATTCCAGGGCATTTTCAAGAGCTTTCAAAAGTTCCAAGGGATTTCAGAGGACTTGAAAAGGATTTGAAATATCTTAGGGAATTTCACAAGATTCCAGGGAATTTGTAATTGATTTCAATAATTTGAAGGGCATTTTCATGGAATTTCCAAGGATTTGAATGATTTTAAGGGATTTGAAAATTTGTTAATGCGTTTGTAAACAATTTCGGAAGATATGGAACGACTATACAGAACCTATAAGGTTTTGAAATATTTAGAAAATTAAAATTTTAAGCAGAGCTCTCAAGGTATTCAAATTAATTTTTTCCGGGATTTCAGGAAATACCATTAGATTTCATAGAATTTCACGGGCTTTTAGAATATTTTAATGGGTTTCAAAAGATTTATGCACAAAAAGTGAGGGATTTCGTAGTGTTTCAATAATTTAAAGGGATTTCCAAATCTTTTTGACAACTTATTTGAATTCATTTGTAATTCACCCGGAATTCTTATAATTCCTTTGGAATTTTCATGAATTTCTCTAATTCTGTTGAATTTTTGTAAATTCACTCAGTTCTACTCAATTCAATGATTTTTTTTTAGTTTTTTTTTAGGTTTTGCTTGACATCTCAACTCAAATTAAAATCTTAGGGATTTAATCAAATTCTTTTAAATTTGCTTCAATTTTCCTAAACATATTTCAAACTTACTGAATTTAAAGAATTTTTCATATTATTGAATTGTTTTCAAATAATTTTTTTTTAATTCACCTTCAATTGGAATGAATTTCATTGAATTCTTTTCATTTTCCTTAAATTCCTCTGAATTCGCTCCTATTTTACTGAAACCAATGGAATTTTCTTTTATATTTTGAATTTTTCCAAAATCATTTGAATTCTTTAGAATTCAATTTGAATTGTTTTGACGTCTTATGAATTGAAAACTTTTGAATTCTTTCAAATTTAAAAGAAGACGTCACAATATTAATACACATTAGTCACTTTGAAAAACTTTTTGGGTTAGAAATTAGTTAATTTAAGATATCTTTAGTCCATTTATCAAAGATTCTATCTAAAAAGTCTTACAAGATTAGAATGTTTCCAAACATTAATTATTAGGAAACATGAGAAAATATTAATGAAAAAATCAGGGAAAACTTAGGAAATTTTGATAATAAAATTTTGCAGCCACCCTGACATTGCAATTATTACTAGGGATTTAAATTTAATTAATTTCAATGAATACGAGAAAAGAAACTATCTTTATAAATTCTTAAAGGATGCATTTTTATAAAAGACAATAATTTTTTATAGGTTGAATAAGATTTATGTTAGAATAATATTATGTTATCGTGAATTGGCTGGTATGTAGGGCGACAAAAGAGCAGAAAGGGTGTGGATTTCAACTTGATTGAGCGGGAACAAATAGCATCGCTCAACTGTAAATCCACTACTTGTCGCATGTCCAGAATTCATCCCACGCTTCACAGCTCAGCCAACCCTCTTTTGATCCCCTTTTCGATTACGTGTACTTATCTACTTCCACAAATTTCGGTGCCTTTTCAACCGTTCAGAACCGCTAACGCGATTTTATCCAAGGAAATATGGAACTATTTAGATTTGAGAACCTGCTTTATTCCATTTCAAATTGACTTACTTAAAGGCCACTTTAGTCCTTTAATCCATCTGATTTTACATCTTATCTGAAAAAAAGGAAATTCAATTAATCTATGCATAAAATCTATAGTAATCTATGGTATGATAATGCTATTCATTATCAGACTTCACACTCCTTTCCCATTTTTAAAGAATTCCTCCTTTTTCTCCTATTTTCAAGAAACTACCCCGTTTTATTTTTTCGAATACGAACTAAATTGATAGGTCCAAATAAGAAAATAGAATTATTTTTGGTTGAAAGTCAATCCTTGTTAGTTGAAAAGTTTATTATCATATTTTTGGTTCAGAATTAATCTTTCTTGGGTAAAAATGTTATTATTTGGTTAAAAATTTAATTTTTTTTTCAAAATTCAACTATATTGTTTTTATTTATTTTTTGGTCGAAAATTCAACTCTTCTGTTTAACATTTGTCTTTTTGGATACAAATTTGATCTTTTTTGGTAGAAAGTCATCTTTCTTGGCTGAAAATTAACTTTTTTTTGAAAATTCAACTGTCTTCTCAGAAATTCATCTTTTGGCTCGAAAATCTAATTGCTTGGTTGAAAATGCAACTATTTTTAGTTGCTGTTGAATCTTCTATGTTCGAAATTTCGACTATTCGATTGAAAATTCAACTATTTTATTTGAAATTCAACTTGTTTATTGGAAATTTGCCTTGATAATGATTTTGTTGTCGTTGAAAACTCAGCTATTTCGTTGTTTATTACTCTTTCTTTGTTGAAAACTAACTTTTTTTTGTTGAAAATTTATCGTTTCGAGATAACAAGTCAAATTTTGTCTAAAACATTTTACTTCTTAACGCGAAAACTCAACTTTTTTGTTAAAAATTCATCTCTTTTTGTATAAAATTCATCTTTTTTGTTGAAAATGCAACTATTTGATTGAAAATTCAGCTGTCCTGGTTGAAAATGACCTTTTTCCTTGGAAATTCATATTTTCGAGATTAAAAGTCAAAGGTTTTCGAAAAAATTCGATTTTTTATTTTAATAACTTAACTCTTTTGTTAAAAATGTATCTCTTTTGGTAGAAAATTAATATTTTTTGGATGAAAATTCACCTTCTTAGTTGGGAGTTTGTGAAAATTCCATCTTTTTTTATTGAAGTATTTCGTTAAAATTTTTTTTTTTACGTTTGAAGATGCATAATTTTAGTTGGAAATTCAATCTTCTGGATTAAAAATTCATTTTTTCATTGAAAATTGAACTATATGGTTGAAAATTCATGTGTTCTGTTAAAAAATGCTCATTTTTGGTAGAAAATTTATCTTCTTGGTTGAAATGTTTTTCGTTGAAAATTCATCTATTTTATTGAAAATGCATCTCTTTTGGTAGAAATTTGATCCTCTTTCGTAAGAAATGAAACTGTTTGGTTAAAAATTATTAAATTTTCTTGGTTGCGAATACATATATTTTGTTATATATTTGTATTTTTAGAAAAAAATATTAACTATTACATTTTTTGGGGGTTTTTCCTACAAAATTAATCTTCTCGGTTGAAAATTCATCTTTTTGGTTAAAAATTCATATAATTTGTGGAAATTGCAATATTTTTACTTAAAAGGTCAGGAATTTAAAGCGTTTCATATCAAATTAAATATATATTCTGCACTAATTGTATTTAAAAGTATTTATTCCCCTATTATTATCCCATTTTTGTGAAAATTTACCTTCTTTACCCTGTTTTGAGAACATTTCAGGCTGTGAAGTCTGCAATATCAAATTGTAAATAATTTAAATTTATAATTTTTTGGTTCTAAAATGAATTACAATTCGTCTGAACATTACTTGTAAAATTTATTTTAGCAACTATGATCTTGGTTTTCACCCCCGAATGTAGTAAGAAAATTAAATCTAATCTTATAAATTAAATGTTTAACGGGGTCGACATTTTTTTAGTAGATGAGTATTTGTATTGGCATTACAGGCCTCTTTTTGTGTAAACTGCAGTCACTTTTCAGCTTACGTTAGTCACGTTTTACAATTTTCTCAAATACATTAGTCTGTGACAGCCCTGTGTATTAATTTCATGACCATGACTTCAAATTTAAAAAAAATCTGGCGACTTAATATCAGTAATTTGACACTCCAACATATATTCTGGTATATGTAATGTTATAAGCAAGGGAAACAACAACTTCCAAAAAAGTACTCCTCTTTTAATAAAGGTACAATCCTACGGCTGCTTCCATTCTTAGTTTTTTTCTCATTTCTTTTTGTTATATTTACTCAACACCGTTGGGAGTTTCCTAGTGATCCCACGCAGCTTCGCACGTTTTCGCGCTTACTTTTCCGTTTTCTCTCTTCTCACTTTTTTTTTACTCAACATCACGGCCCCTCGTTTCTTCTCTCGTATCCTGGATCGCTTCCGTAATGAACGTCTTAGAAAGAGTGAAAATTTCACTGCAGAACGTGCACTTTATGCTTCAAACTTATTCAAACTCTTTTCGGTTTATAAATGCAATATTATTATTTTATTAATATAACTAAAATACTAAAATAACACTGTTTGAAGTAAGTTATTTTATTGAGTCCATGGTATTTTTTATCTTGGTTTGTAACAAAAGTTAAGTAAGTCATGTACACTGAAAAAAAAACTTATTTGAATCAAAGGAAATTTCTTTGATTCAAAGAAATGGTAAAGCAGAATATGGCCGAAGAAATATTTCTTCAGATTAAAGAAATCTTTTGTTTGGATCTGAGGAACGCCATGCTTAAGGCATAGAAATACTTACTCGACACTGTAAAATATGCGTTGAGTGAAATAGATTTGTTATTGCCTGTAATAAATAAGTATTTGATATGATAGGTGAGTTCCGTAATGTAAAGAAGTATGGTGTAAGTCCAAGAAGATAATTATTACATACAAATAAATGTAACTCGGACTGAGCGAATGTTTCTTTTGAACCAAATATATGATTCTTTGATTCAAATAAGCGTATTTTTTGGTAAACTAAACATTTCTTTGCAACAAAGACATTTTTTTCAACGGAAATAAATATTTATTTGTTTCTAAGATGCGGCATAATGTTTAAGAAAAAAAGACTTAACAGAGTTTAGAAAATATTAATTGATTCAAAGAACAATTTACTCAAACAGAAAGTTCTCCTATTGTTTAAAAATGTTGAATAGTTAAAGTATGAAAATGCAATATTTAGCACAATTAAGTAAACGGTTTTTTGGCTCAAATTAATACAATCAAAGAAATGCATTTCTTTGGATCCAAAATTTGTTTTTCTCAGTGTATATTTGATAATCCAATATTTAAAGAAAACCAATATTAAGTTTATTTCTTCATTATTCAGTTTTTTTAAATCATATGTATATTCTGGATTGTTGATTTCTATTTTAAAAAATTACTTCCAAACTACAAGCTACAAACTTCCAAGCTACCAAGATCCTTATCTGAAATAACCATGTATTTTGGATATTGTTTTGATTGTCGACGCACTTGTCAACTGATTTCAATTAAACTTGGCAGCTCAGTGACCAATCATTATAAAATAAGTTTAAGTGTGATTTTATGTTAATGCCTTAGAAACTGTGAGATTAAGAGCAAAACAAAAACCATACAAACAACAAATTTCCAACCTCTGCATCCTAATCTATCAAACCGATTGATATCAAATTTGAATGAGAAGTATGTAAGATAATATTCTCGTATTATGTATATTGCAAGATATCTTAAATAGTTTTTGAAAGATTACGTATTTAGTGTATAAATGAAAACTTGGAGATGATATAAGTGGTAAAATTTTTTAAACTATTCAAGATATCGAAAATTCTTGCAATATATATCGATAATATGTTGTTATACACTTCACGTTAAAATTTTGGTGCCAATTGTATGGATAAATCTGGCTGAAGACGTGAGCACCAGTGACAAATTTAATTTTCTATAATCAATCAAAAGCAATTTATTTTTTATTAAAACCTGTTGCCTAATATTTGACCTAGAAATCTATGATACTTAGAGAAATGTCCTCTTCTGTCAAAAGGATAGGTTTTGTCACAAATGAAATTTCCTCTTAAATGTAAGGTTGAGAGGATTTTCATTCTTCTCAAAAAGAATCTTTTTGCAGCAAACATTATCCATTTGCGACAAACTTCATCTAATCTTGCAGCCAAATAATTCTGTTAATATTTTATATTAAAAATTGTTTTTCTTTCACCTGTGCTCACCTCTACATCTTAATATTTTAAACCGATTGTAGCAACAGTTTCTCGATATATTTTACGAATTTTCGATATCTCAAATACTTTTTTATATTTTACGTATTTATTGTAAAAAGTGAAAAATTAAAAATAAGGATATATCGAAAATATGTTGCCACAGACTTCTCATTAAAATTTGGTTTCAATTAATTGGATAAATGAGGCTGCAGATGTAAGTATAGGTAAAAATGTACATTTTTTACAATCAATAAAGATAATGAATGTTTTATTCAAACTTTATGCCTAAAATTTAACATAGAAATCTATGAAAGCATGTTCTCGGTATGAATTTAAAAAATACGATATTCGTACTAATTTAAAACTTCGGTTAATCATATTTTATGTTAAGAAATCTATTTTTTACCTGTACATCCTAATCTATCCAATCGATTGTTACCAAATTTTAAAAAGAAGCCAGTGGCAACATATTCTCAATAAATATTGCAAGAATTTTTATATTTTTTTATATTGAATAGTTTTCAGAATTTTACGTATTGAGTGTAAAAACATGAAAATTTATAGATGAAATAAATGGTAAAATTTAAAATACTATTCAAAATATCGATAATTCTTGAAATATGTATCGAGAATATGCTGCTACAGACTTTTAATTAAAATTTGGTGCCAACCAGTTAGACAGATCAGGCTGCAGACACAGAAAAAACAAAGGGTAAAAAGTGATTCAGGTATAAATGCTGAGAATCTCTAATCTCTACATGCAAAAAATAAAGATAAGTTAAGCTAACATGGAAGATCACACATTTTTCATTTTACCCTTAACGATTTTCATTTGTTTGTATGGCAAGGTTACCCCTAACATTTTTACCTGAAACGCTTTTTGCCCTTTGTTTTTTCTATAGAGAAAATTAAAAAAATTTTATTCAATATTTTTTTTTCAATTTTATTTAATAAGAATCGGATAAGTTCGGTGAGCCTAGCCAACCTTTCTATTTTAAATTTAAATTGAAGAATCCAATCCGAATTGAAATGAAATAATGGTACCATTAAATTGAATTAGAAAATAAATCAATTTAACTGATATAATTAACTTTCAACGAAAATTATTCAAACTATTAATTTAGTTTTTTAATTTCGTAAATCAGTAATTTAATAAAAATTGAGTGAATTGAGCGTAAAACCACACGAGTTTTTGAAATCACATTTCGCCAATTAATTTGTAAAAAAAATACTTATGATAAAATAGATTTAGAAACTTTTTTCATCAGGTACCCTATATAGATTTTTAAAATAAATTTTAAAAAGCCATTTTAGAGATTATAAAACTTGGCGGGATTGGATGTATAAGCAAATTGATTTCTAAAAATTGCTAGGTATGGGAGATTAATGGTATAATATAATCCCGACTCGGCCAATTTTTATTTCAAAAATCCATGAAGTTGTACTTTACAGATTTTTTGCATCGCACATATTTTTGGTGGAATTCAATAATATTGCATATTGTATAGCATTTATTGCATATTATAGTGCATATTATATATTATTATGGCCAACGGCCATACCACGCTGAAAAACCCAGTTCTCGTCAGATCACTGAAGTTAAGCAGTGTTGGACGCGGTTAGTACTTGGATGGGTGACCATTCAAGAATACTGACATGAGTGCTGTTGGCACATCGTGGGTGTGGTGACTTCACACTTGTAGTTATTAATAACTACAAGAAAAACCTAGAAACACTACCCGAATCGGGTAGTGTCACGCCTACCCTGAAAGGGAAATGGTTTAATGGTATATATATAGTAGCTTTATTTTGAAGTTATTTCGTAAACAAATATTGAGATACTTTCTCAATTACTAAATGTTAAGAACTGCTGACGTATTTTATAAGGAATATTAGCAGTTTTCTGTATTATATCCTAGTGGAAACTTAATAAATTCTACCCCTGATGGCAATACGGGTTTCATGAAAGAGAAAAGATAAATTTTACATATACAACGAGAGTGGATAATACGCAATGAACATATTTCTGCATTACTTCACCACTGATCCGCCTCTTTGTAAGTTGATTTCATTGTCACAGAATAGAATTTTATGTGTAACCTGCATCATGCATTAACCTTAAATTTGGAATCATTGTCGTTTGCGGATAGCCAGTTTAAAATTGTGAAATTTTATTCGTTTGAATTAAAAATAGTTTAATTTTACTTTATAAACTTTTAATGAAAAGAAAAAAGTCTATCGTTGATTATTTAGTGTAGGTCATTTTATTTGACTATAAGATAGTGGAATTGTTTTTACTTATGTTTCGATCCGATTTTCTACTACGAATAATTGAAATTTGACAGAAACCTCAGTTGCTTTTCACTGATAATTAGGTAATTTGAACTTTCAACTAATCGCTGAAGAAGAAAGTCTATAAATTAATTCATATTTAGTACTCTTATAAGGGCATATGTCTAGAATCGGTCACTTTTAGATTCCTCAAAGATATCTAAGTAATTTAAGTAAATGAAAAAGGAATTTTTGTTTTGAGGTATCTATCAGAGTATTAAGTACCCTGTTAAACTGGTTTAAAATGGACTGGTACTCTATACCATGCTCCTAAGTTTATACCTACCACAACAAAATCGCAAAATATTGTAAACATCGTATTAAATTAATTTAGAACATCCTCATCTCATCCGGCACTTGATTTAGTCCGTGGCTGATGATGAAAAACCGGGTTCATCCGATAACAAGTTTTAAAAAAATAATAATGATTAGCCTAGAGGTTAGCTTTTTTCAACGATGAATCACTGTACAAATAAATTGACCCTGCTGAGGGAAAATCAAAGAGCAAATGAAAATCAAACATTAATGCTAAGCGTAACGAAAGATTAGCACAAAATTCGCTGTAATTAATTACACACTTCTTAATTTTCTTTTAGAATTTTAAGTTCATTTTTCAATTTTTGTCAACGGACAGTAAATGCTTTTAAATAAAAATGAGATCCGATAGATCGCGTTCTTAGACATAATAAAATATTTATAAATCATTAATGTCTAGTTCAAGACAATAGTTTTTATCTGTTCAATTACAAAATATCATTTTTAAGTACCTTCACATGCTACAGTGAAATTTCCAATGTTGTGCCTATAATAAATCTGTGATATATATATTTTTTCTGAGTGGGAAGAGAAAGGTTCCAGACATATGCCCATAATTTTTTGCAAACTAGATAAAAAATGATGTTAGAGATACTGTAAGGGTATAAAATAAAAATGACAATGAACAATACAATTCATTTCTTGACCTCCTTAAGATTTCTTTCTTATTTTCTCTGAGAGGCAATCGTTTCTTAACCGGACATTGTGACAGTCCCAGTCGTGGAACCTTTGTTATTGTGTAGAACAATGTCCTGCGTCAAATTAACAACGAACCAGTGACACATTCTCCCTGAGGGGAAGTCAATGGTTGCGGGAACGTGTCCGAGTTGAAGAACAAAGCCGAGAAGCATATCATACAACGGAGCAACCAAAAGTCCATCCATTCTCTCTACTTCGAAGCAGATAAGTCGTTTTCGACAATAATGCGCGCAGTCGTGAAATTCGATCACCGAGACTGCGAGGCAATAACTTCAGCAAATACCGAAAGCAACTTTAGAGAAAGGTTATGGAATCTGCATACCTTGAATGCACCGACGAGTAACTCATAACAGCGAATAAAACCTGCTCCTCAAGCACTGACGTTTTGAGAAAATTGGATTCTCAAATTACATTTACATATACATACATTATTTCATTCTTCTCTGCGCTTTTTTCATTTAGAGAAATATAAAATAATGTAATGTAAAATATGCTCATGTAAGGACTCATCTGAATTTTAGGATTTTTCAATTTGAAGAATATTTTTTTAATTTCATAAAAATATTTTGCAAAATGTTTCAGTTTTACAGAGGTAATTTTAATCAATTGTTAACTGCATTCTTCGAAGAAACAATTTCGAACTGAAACCATCTCCAATTCAAATAATTTCAAATTGTTCAAATTCGGGGCATTCAAATCAATGTGAAAGGTATAAATCAATTTTGAACTACCTTAAATATTATGTTTATAGAGTTTCTAATAATCTTCCGACCTTTAGATTTTTCTATTCTAAAACATTTTCAAATCAAGAATTCTAACTTCTTACTTAATAAAATTCTAAAAAACCTATATCCTATTTACTTCTTCTTTACTCATTAATGTATCTCCTAAGGGTTTATCTGACCTCCGTTTCTTACAATATTACCACCTGCATATTTAGAACTATCTTATCCTTACTATTCAGAACTAATTTTAACTATATACATATATACCATTAAACCATTTCCCTTTCAGGGTAGGCGTGACACTACCCGATTCGGGTAGTGTTTCTAGGTTTTTCTTGTAGTTATAAATAACTACAAGTGTGGGCTCACCACACCCACGATGTGCCAACAGCACTCATGTCAGTATTCTTGAATGGTCACCCATCCAAGTACTAACCGCGTCCAACGCTGCTTAACTTCAGTGATCTGACGAGAACTGGGTTCTTCAGCGTGGTATGGCCGTTGGCCATAAATAAATATACATAATAAATAAATAAGAACATACATACATAAATTATTATATCTAGATCCTTACTTCTATTTTTGCGATAGCGCAATTTTAGACGCACTGAGGAACGAGTGAGCGAGTGATCGAACGCGAGAGAGCTCCGAGAGAGATCCGCATCTTCCTATACTATTAAATAACCATCAATTACAAATCTTTACGCTTCGAAGAGACTTCCGTTTACTTTTTCTTTCACTACTCTTCTACCTTAACCTTATAATTTATTTGCATTCACTCTTTCATTCTTTCTCACTCATTCTTCTAGCCTCCTTCAGTTCTTTCATCCACTTCTCCCCTAAAATCTTTACCACCTTCTTTTTCGAGCTTCCTTGATCTTCCATTCCTCTTTCACATCCTGCCCATACATGATTACATGTTTCCACTTCCCATTCACAGATTGTATACTTTCTGTTCTCTTTCTTTTCTTAATTCATCCCTTCTCTTACTTCGTTTCCCAATCTAAATGTTGTTATTCTGGTCCATCTTCTCTCTCCCCATTTTTTTCTCCAATTCTTTATAGTAATTCCATGCCCTCTTTCGCGCTGTAATACTTAATTTATCCCTATGTGTGTCTTCTCTCGCCATATATCTAAGCGTTCTCCAGTAACTCTTAGCGTCCATCTTATATATCTTTCTTGTAACCTCTGAATTAATCCTTCTCTTACCTTTTATCCTCATACGTCTGCTTCGTAACGTAATACTGGCCATACCAGCGTATCAAATAACCACATTCTTCTTCTCCAATCTTTTTGTAATATTCTTTTTCTTATTCGCCTTATTTAATTCATTAACCCTGTCGCTTTTCTTATCCTTTCTCTCATATAAACTCTATTATCTCCATTTGCTTGCAAGATATATCCCAAATATATAAACTCCTTTACCTCTTTTAGCTTTATTTCCTTTCCTCTCCCAGTCCATTCTTTTGTTCTTCCCCCTCCTTTTCTGAACCTGATTATCTTTGCCTTTTCTACATTCAAATTCAACGTTTTCCCATCTAAGTATTTCTCCAATACTGTAACGAAGCTTTCCATCCCTTCTGTATCCTCTGCCATCAGCACTATATCGTCCACGTATGCCAGTGTATTAATCTTTTCTTTTCCCATCCTAACTCCTCCCCATTATTTTCGCTCAATTTTTTCTTCTAGGTCTGAGATTAATGTATTAGATAAAAGTGGGCTCAGAGGGCAACCTGGTCTTACTCCTCTCACCAAGCAGAACTAATCTCCTACTTCCTCTGCTACCTTTACCCTGCATTTTGTCTCTCTAAAAATTTCCAACACCCCTCTTCATTAAGCCGTCCTTTATTCCCTTTTTCATCATAACTTTTGTTATTTCGACTCGCTTTGAAGAGTCAAACATCACCTTTGAGTCCACGAACTCCACTATAATCTTAGACCTCCTCCCCGTTGCCTTCTTTCCTTATCGGTGCCACTACTCCTTTTTCCATAACTCTAGCCACCCCTCTCCTCTTTATAGTGTTTTGCACATTATCCATGCTCATTCCTTTAGTTCTTTCCCCCAATATTTCCAGACCTAATTTAGATTCTCATTGATACCAATTGCCTTTCCATTTTCTGTTATTCCTAGCACCTTCACTATTTCTTCCCTTGCTATGTCCTCTTCCTCGCCTTTTCCACTAAAATCTTGCCCTCCTTTCTGGAATTTCTTCTTTAACCTTCCTAGAAAATCCATAAAATAATGTTGTCATTCTGCAATCTCAATATCTTGGTTTACTTTTTTCCTTTTTTCCGCTCTTTTCATTGACTACAGTCCAAACCTCTTCTTCCGTCCTAACCTTCTCCGCCTCTTCTTTAAACCTTTTATTTTCTTTCCTCCTCTTTTTTTCATCACACATGTCAGTATATACTAGGTACTTACTTTTTTAAAGAATTAAAGAAACTTTTTATGAAATTATTAATTTTTTATCAAACTATATGAAATTGAATTTGAAAAAATTAAGCAATTATAAATATAATGAATGAATATCGTGGAATTCCAAAGTAGATTAATTTAAACAATATAAAACGAAGGGGCTTCAAATTGAAAAATTGAACACTTAAAACTCCTACTAAATCAATTTCATATCTGAAACACACGGGAAATATTTGTGCTACGCTCACCGAATTTCGGGGAACCTTGTCGCACTTTCCAGTTTCCCTGAGCTTATCAAAAATATTTGTTTTATGCTCGACAAATTTCGGTGAACATAGAGATAGCCTTAAAAAAATCGAAATTTTGAGACTTATTGTAAGAAATATGAAGATTGAAGTACATACTACAAGTATGTATAGTTAAAAATTACTAGTATTCAAAGCTGAAAATTTACAAATCTGAAGCCTTGAGAAATAAAAAATGTATACTCAGAAGCGTTCAAGATAAAAAATTCGTGAACTTAATATTTTTAAATTGACGCAGAAAAAATTGAACAGTTGCAAATTAAAAAATGTCATTTAGACATTTTAAAATGGATTTTTCTGTGAAATAAATAAATGGCCGTGGCTAAGTGTACCGAAATTTCGGTACGAATAGCCGGATTTTTTCGATAGGAATAGCTGAAGCTGGAAAAGGGGCTATTCGTACCGAAATTTCGGTACGAATGGCCGGATATTTGTGTAGACACACCCATATTTGTACCAAAAATTGGGTACACGTAGACACTTCCTAAATAAATCACTTCATTCATACATTTATTCTCATAAAAGCAGAGTCTTTTTGAGTTCCTTGGTCACCAAATATTGGATCCATGATCTTTAGTCAAAAATTTCATGATGGAGAGGCAAGAGTTTAAGAAGCTTGCTTGATAGTGAAAAAACGTGCAGAAAAATCGAATCTCTAATTAAACAAAAAGCAAGAAAGCACTAACGAGATATTTTAGTTCTAAATTAAGATATAAAAAGTTAGCTTGGAAAAAAGTTGTAACCATCTAAATAAAGTGATTTACGATAGAGAAAATAAGCAGAGCAAGTGAAAATGAAACATTATCTTTTTTTTTAATTTGAAATTTCTAATTTCTAGAATTTTTAATATTAAATTTTCATTCTTGGGAAAAGAGCACTTAAGCCCTTTTGTCTTTCCGCCCTTCAAATATCTGTACACGAGGTATTTTGAAAGTAATTTAAAGTCAAAATTTGAATATAATCTGTATAGAACACAAAATTATCTGCTACATTTTTATTTGGAATATCTCTATAGTCTGTATCTGGGTGAAAGGTAAAAAGTTGGTACTATTCAATTCTAAACTTTTTTGAAACAGAATTATTTCAGAACAATATAAAACCTTTTTTTCTTTTCATATTAATCATAATAAATGTTAAAATAACAATATGTGAGATAAAAAAGTAGAGCCTTAATTAAAATTTCAATTTCTTAAGAATGAAATGACAAATGTTTAATTTCAAAATATTTTGTATGCCGAAATAATAATTAGATCTGCTTTTACAGGCTTCAGGTAAATAGAGATTTATTTTTGTTTTGATTTACAATATAATTAATAAAACGAGTGACGTTAAGGTTATTTAAAATTGTTTTCAAATATAAAAATAATTGGAATATTGATTATGCTCCTTATTACCCCCAAAATATGCTTCTTCTTATAATAAAGCCATGATGCCGAATGACACCGAATTGTTGTACAATCTTTTTCGGGATTCTGAATGTGTTATTTTGGTCAAATAGAGATACTTTGCGTGCAACTAAATTTAAGTATCTTTGAGTAGATTTGATAACCTTCCATTGTTAATCAATTTAAGTGGTGAAATTAAACTCTTAAATTATACAACTAATAAAAAACTGTTTTTTTTACTGGATGACATAAAAAGAAGGGGCTACTCTCTACGAAATCTGAAAATCTTAAAACTGTGAATGCGGCAATCTCAATTGAATTCTTATAGAGATTTTCAAGATTTTGTTGAGATTGCTGGGAGTTCCGAGATTTCCGACCCTGCTCACGATCAGAACTTACGTCGGATTCTACAGCCGGGTAAAATTAAAAGACGTAATTAAGTCTAAATTTTACGTAACTCATGACGTTAAATGAAGTAAATCTAAAGGTTATACACTTAACTATATGATGCAAATATAATACATAGGATTTTTATCAGTTTATTATATAAAATTTAACGTTTTTGTGAAACAATAAATTGTTGTAATTTCTAAAGTTGTCTGGTCACAGTAGAGCGATGACAATATTTTATTTTACACAGTATGAAAAAAGTTATTTTTCATGAAATTACAAGTAACAGTGATCTTAACCCATATAAAATCATATGAAGTTATAAAATGGATCTTCATTTTACTTGTGAATTACAATATCACGGAAAAAATATATCTGGTGTCTATCAGTACCAGCAGATTACTTCACTCAATGAAAAACATAACTGAAGGGTGGCAGTACAGAACTAGATAACCAACAAAATCGGAATTTTCGAGGAAAGCGAAAAAACATTCTATAAAATCTAAATCACCATTTAAAGATAAAAAAAAAGACAGCTCGCGAGCGAAAGTGTTTCTAAATTGACGTCAAGAGAGATTAATTCGAAACATTTCAGTTTTGAGGAAACAAATGTGGAAGTTGGCAATCTCAATGGGACACCGAACACAAACTGGAGTAGGCTTGGATGCGGATTGCGATAAAAAATTTAATCTTTAGTTTAAATAAAAAATAAAAACATACCCCGGAGACATGGTGAGGCTGAATGAAAATAACAAAATTTTAATACAAACAAATGATTATGTTCCGAGAAAATCAAAATTTAGTCGGACATAATCGCACTGAGATAGACTATGATGCGTTGACATCATATGCTTGTTACGCGGAAATTGCTCGACCCACTGTTTCCTACCTAGTGTTGACCTAATGCCGCTTTAAGCAAATTATTTATGATCATTTATGCCATTTTTAGCATTCTATGTCATCAGATGTTCTATTTAAGACCCATATAAATATTAATAAGTCATACATATGTTTAAAGCCGCCTATGTCTGTGCAGATACTTAGTATAGTCAAGGTAAATTTTTTTAGCATAATCTTAAAATCAGTTTTTTTTTTATTTCCGACTAGATTTAGAAGACTCAAGCTTTCAAGCGCAGTCTGTTAGCATAGCATATATTTTATTCATCCCGAAAGTTTGAAACAAATCGCTACTGCGCCCCAGTGATAGCCACTTTCCCCTTATTAAAATAATAATTACTCCAAACACAACTGTATAATATTCCAGAGACATGATATTATCAATTTTTTAATTTTCACCCGTCTAAACTAAGATGAGTCGAGATTGAAAAGAAGCGACAATTTTTAAAGTTGAAAGTGGAAGGATATAAAAAAGCAAACTTTGTTTGTAAAGGTGGCACGTGTCACCGTTTTTGCGAAAAATGTCGGGACAGTCGATGAGGGAGAGAGGGCTAGAATGGTGGACAGAGGACGATATAAGGTAACGCGAAACAGTCCTGCATTATTCACAGCATGAATTATTGATGAGCCACGCGTAAAATATGAACGCTGTGAGTCGTTATCAACGGGCCGCAGGTCGCAACCAACGCCCGTTTCGTCGGTGTGAAACGAACAAATGGGATGGGACAGTCGACACCGCGCATATTGTATCATGTCATAGAACCACCGCATTCTCAAATCATGTATTCCTTTTACTTTCCTACCTACCTTGGTCCTCCTCGTCTTTACCTTTAGGGATTCACTTTACGATCAGTTTCAGAGCTTACGCCGTTCAAGAGATGAATTTTATTTTCTCATTACAGCAGGCTACATCGTACATTAGGTTGGTCCAAAAAAAACTTGTTTATATTTTTTTCGCGTTCGTATCGCGACAGTTTGCTTTTCTGGGTGAGAAAATACTTTTCTAATTTTTTCAGATTTGAAAAAAATTATTTAAAGGGTTGCGAGCTTCAAAACGTAAAAGTGAGATTTTCGTAGTTTTTGATAGTTTTTAAATATACATATTAGTTTTAGAGAAATATCTTAAGAGTGAAAATTGTACCTCATACAAAGGAAAAAACTCTTATTCGGTGTTCGATTGGAAAAAAGTTATTTGGCCCTGGCATAAGTCATAAGAAGTACGATTTGTTAGGAACAGAGAAATATAAAAGCATAATTGTACCCCAAAAACATTTTTGTTCTTGATTGCCAAAATTCTGGGACATTCCACATACAATAGGTGAAAATTATATAATAGATATAAGATGAAAAATTTGAAACCTTGGCAGCAGAAAACATAAAAAACAAAAAAATTCCTTTAATAATTCAATTAAACAAAAAGAATTATAAAATTATTTTTAGTATCTCTGAGCAAAAATAAAGACTATTGTTTCAGTAGAGTTAAAAATGTTACACTATCGCGTCATTTAATTAATATTTTCTGTTCTATCACGTTTTCTAGGTTTGTGATTTTTTTTTTAATTATGATACATATACAGCTCTGAATGAGTTTTAATTTTACCAAGCAATTAGTTTTCACTTTCGCATTAGGATATATCTCGACTAATCGAATCAGTAATTTTTTACCAATCTTTGCTGGCTCACTTTTCGCTAATAGAATCTGTAACACTTCACTAGTAATTACTTAAATTTTATCAATTTTGATTTAAGGAGCAAAAGACCATAACAATCAAATTATGCTTTTTTAGACCCTCAAGTTGATACTCATTCCCACATTCCAACATTTTCCCCAATAAGAAAAGTGTAAATTGTTCAAATGTATATTTGCTCTGATTATCAGAAAATATGAAAAGTGTTTTTATGTAAAATAAATAATTCTTTCTGCCTCGTATTTATGTCTATTGCTTATACTCCTATGAAACAAGGTTATTGGAAACGGAGTGGATAGACTGCCGGCACGAGCAACAAAGTTCTCTGCCGGTACCGGTAAGAAACATTTTTCTGTGACTGGTCACAGAAATAATGTTTGTCACATCTATACCCCTTTCTAACGTCTCGTAGGAGCAGGAAGACACCCTGTTACTGATAACAGAAATATTGTTGGACGAACCCCTACCCCTTTCCAATCTCTCATGGGGGCGCGAAAACACCCCTGCGAATGGTCACAGAAGCAATGTTGGTCACATCCCTACCCCTTTCCAACGTCTCTTAGGGGCGAGAACGCACCCTGTCACTCATGGTCACAGAAATAATGTTGGTCAAACCCCTCATCCCTATCCAAAGTCTAGTAGAGACGGGAAGGCGCCCTGTTACTGGTCACAAAAATAATGTTGGTCAAACCCATACCCCTTTCCAATGTCTCGTGAGGGACGAGAAGGCATGCCTTTGACTGGTCAGAGAAATCATGTTGGTCAAACCCCTAACTCTTTCCGAAGTCTCTTAACGGCGGGAAGGCACCCCACTGTATTGTCACAGTAATAAATGTAGTAAAACCCCTACCCCTTCCCAGCGTCTCGTGCTAGCGGAAAGGCACGCATTGACTGGTCACAGAAATAAAGTTGGTCAAACACCTATCCCTTTCCAAGGTCTCTTGAGGAATGGGAAGGCACCCTTGTGACTGGCCACAGCATTAATGTTGGCCAAACCTCTACCCCTTTCCAGTATGTCTTGACGGACGTGAAAGCACGCCTTTGACTGTTCACATAAATACTGTTTGTCAAACCCCTACCTCTATAAAATGTCTCGTAGGTGCGGAAAGGCACCCCTCTGACTGGTCGCAGAAATAAAGTGGGTAAAACCCTTCCCCTTTCCAACGTCTCATGCAGACGGAAAGGCACGTCTGTTACTGGTCACAGAAATGATGTTAGTAAAACCCATACCCCTTTCCAATTTCTTGTGAGGGACGGAAAGGCATGCCATCGACTGGTCAGAGAAATCATGTTGGTCAAACCCCTAACTCTTTCCAATGTCTCTTAAGGGCGGGAAGGCACCCACTGACTTGTCACAGTAATAAAGTTGGTAAAACCCCTACCCGTTTCCAACGTCTCGTGCTGGCGGAAAGGCACGCCTTTTACTGGTCACAGAAATAATGTTGGTAAAACTCCTACCCCTTTCCAAGGTCTCTTGAGGGATGGGAAGGCACCCCTGTGACTGGCCACAGCATTAATGTTGGTCAAACCCCTACCCCTTTCCAATGTGTCTTGGCGGACGGAAAGGCACCCCTCTGACTGGTCGCAGAAATAAAGTGGGTAAAACCACTACACCTTTCCAACGTCTCATGCGGGCGGAAAGGCACGTCTGTGACTGGTCACAGCAATAATGTTAGTGAAACCCCTACCCCTTTCCAATGTGTCTTGGGAGACGGGAAGGCACGCCTTTGACTGGTCACAGAAATAATTTTGGTCAACCCCCTACCCCTTTTCAATGTCTCGTGGAGGCGAGAAAGCACCCTTCTGACTGGTCATAGAAATAATTTTGGTCAAAGTCCTACTTCCATACAATGTCTCGTAGGTGCGGGAAGGCACCCTTCCGACTGGTCACAGAAATAAAGTTGGTCAAACCCCTTTCCAACGTCTCGTCAAGGCGCGAAGGCACGTCTGTGACTGGTCATAGCAATAATGTTGGTCAAACCCCTACCTCTTTCCAATGTGTCTTGGGACCAGGAAGGCACGCATCTGACTGGTCACAAAAATAATTTTTATCAAACCTCTACCCCTTCCCAATGTCTCTTGGGGGCAAAAAGTCACTCCTCTGACGGGTCACAGAAATAATGTTATGTACAATAATAATATAATAATGTAATAATGTAATGAAAGATTTCATGAAAATGTAATAACGTACAATAATGTTATGTAATAATGTACCGACAGAGAAATTTTTTGCCGGTACCGGCAGTGCATCTACTGCCTATCCGAAAAGTGACAAAAAAGTAAATTTGTAATCAATGGAGCGGTAGAAGATGTTAAGTGCTTTAAGAAGATAGGGTGATTTAGTCTTCTCAAAAGTGAAGGTTTCGACACTATTAGGATTTCGTAACACAAAATCAATATTTTTTTGCTCTACCCTTATTAAAATAGCCCAATATGTCTATTTAATCATAATTTAATCAAAGAGTGTGAATGCAACCTATTTCAGTACCTTATTCTTTCCTCTAATTATAAATTTTCATTCAGCTATAAAATGTTTAAAACGTCAATTATTTTAAAAGCTTCCCAATATTTTATAGGCTTATACTCATAAAAGAATCTGAAGGACAACTATTATTTCTCTTGTTTCGAACAAATTTGTACGATTTGAATTGGCTGAAGCTTAAATAAGGAAAGAGCAGAATTGATTGGAGACGTTCCATTTGAATGAAGGTCTCGTGAGTGTTCCTGTCGTATCTGTTTTCGATTCAGGGAGGAGGGTAGAAGATCAGAGAATGGCAGTCAGTGTTTATGGTACGTATAGTGTCCTCCATTGATCCTCTTTGTAAGGGGTTGGGTACCGTAGAGTCGCTTTCGTTCCCATCGGTCTATAGATTGTTTATAAGACTTCCGTGGCTGTCACGCTTTCCGAAGCTTGCTTTCCAAGCCAGACAACAAGCGAGATTGTATGTATAAGCTCGCCTGTCTGCCGCACGCTTGGCACGCTCTTCCCAATCTACTTTGGAATCTTTCAGCGATGACCTAAAACGCTACTCGAGTACGAAACAGTCGGTTTTCATTTAATCAAAGTTCATTCAGTATACAAAAATAGTAAAATAGGAAGTAAAGAAATCATTCAAAAAAGTACTGCTCTCTTAAACTGAACGAGTGAAATTGTCACTGGTTGAATCAGTATTTTGAGTTATCATTGGTGAACCAGTGATTTTTCGTTTTTGTCTGGCTGAACCAGTAAGTGCCTCAACTATAACAGTTGCTGAAATATGCTAGTGGCGCCAAACGATAGATACAACCAGTCATCATACCAGTGAAACAGCGCTCCACGCGGCCAAGATCTAAACCTCCAGAAGTCTCGTATGCGCGTGTCGCCAGCCGCATATTTGCATGCACTTGCATGTCGCGAGTTAAACCGAACCTTATTTTGTACTAGTGTTTGTGTTAGAAATATTTGGGGCCTGGCTGCAATAAGCAGGAGACATAATATCTTTCCCTTAAAAGTGGGGCTACTGGCCCTAGCCACTTAGGTTTGACTTTCAGCGGCGCATTGACCTCGGTTTTGACTAAATGACGGGCCTTCCCAGAGTTAGGCGAAATATATTATATCCTATTATATTGCAGCCCGACCCTCATTTATTTTTGCGTGAGTCATGTACTGTTTAAAAAAAAAATAATTGTGGAAATGTTAGCGGACGACAACGGACTGACTACTGGTACTGGATAACCAGTGAACCTCACTGATTAAACCAGTTACATAAATTCAACTGAGTGAATCAGTGAAATCTTTCTGATAGCCAGTGACACACTTCTGGCTGTTTCAACCAGTGAAATTTCACTGCTTTATTTCAAGAGAGTGCTGAAGTAACTTTTTCTTATTCTTTAAACACTGATTTAAAAAACGAAGAGTATAACATAGAAAATTTAATTTGTTATCGCAATAATTTTTCATTCTAAGGCTTCATTCAGACTAAAATGAAAAATCCCAGTATAGGGGTCTAAACAGTCCAATTTCTTCATTTTGCTTAGGATTTAACTACTAATAAAAAGAAATCCATAATAGATAAGCGGATGAAAACATTTTTCCTCGTCAACATCCATGCCAAATATTAACACTCTATAGCACACATATTGTGGGAGCAAGGGCTGTTAAATATCAGACGGACGGATGGACGGACTACCTAATCAAAGGTGAAAATCACGAAAAATTATATTTTTCTTGTTATTTTCAACCAAATATTTGTTTGCGGTTCAGGTAAATGGTAAAAGTTGTATACTAAGACGATATAAGTTCTTACGTAGTATATACCTCATTAAAAATTATATTATGTTCTCGGACTTTAGTTAAAGTACCGAAAATTGGTAAAACCACGAGAAATTGTATTTTTCTCGTTATTTTCATGTCAATAACTGTCTTTTCCTGACCGTGGTAAACCATGCAAGTGGATAGTATCATAATCTCAGTTATCGACCTAAAAATAATTAATAAAATATCATTAACTAAAAATACAAATTTTTGTGATTTTTACCATTTTTCCGTACCTCAACTTTAGTCCATCATCATAAGATCATTTTTGAGGAGGTCGATATTACACAAACACTTATATCAGCGTAGTATACAACTTTTAGCGTTCAGCCGAATCAGAATAAAAAAATTATTTGCTTGAAAATAACCAGAAAAAATTTAATTTCTCGTGATTTTGACCTTTGACCGCGTTTTGCAAACTTAGAGAAATTTGTATGCTTAAACTTTTAAGAAGTCATTTTGGCACCCACTAGAAACTTTTCAGCTCCCCCCCCCCCCCCCGCCCTTCCACCGGAAAAGGAAATACCGAAAATTTGTATTTTCGATATGCCCCAACAGACATTTTCATAACAAAATAGATCAAAATCACTTAATTAAAAGTTAAATAAGTACTTGGAATAACTGTGTTGACATTGTTTTAGTGCGTTTTTCAGGAACCGAAAAATTCGAATGAAAAATGTAAAAAATGAAAACTATTTTGTGGCTTGTTACATTATTTCTATAATATTACAAAAATCACTTTATGGGATTTTCAAAATTTTTATTTGTTGGAAACTAGAACATTTGTAAACTTACAATAATTACGAAGTACATACAGATTTGATATTCTGATATCAAGTCATTTTTTTCATAGAATAAATTTTTCCCAAGTTGAAAAAAGAAAAAAAAAATTGAAGCCTGTTGAAATTTAATAAAATATTGATTATATGTATGCAATTACTTTAAATTTGATAAATTAGCTACTAAATATTATGTCAAAAATTGCTTAAAATTTAAACGTCGCGGTATCATTTAATATTAAATCCTAAAACTTTCAAACTATTGAATTTTAAATCTCAAACTTAAATATTTTGAATTGCTGAACCGTAAAATATTTAAAATATATTACTCAAAAAGATAAAATTAAGAAAAAATTCGATTCCTCTTAATTTGACCTAAAATCAATTTCAAGATTCCGGAGATTAACATCTTAAAACTTGTTATTTTTCATATTACTTAACTGTAAAGTTTAAATTCTTTCTGTACCACTCTCAACTGAAAAATGTTTTGAATAGAATTTACTCGTAATTCCATTTTCAATTAAATTACTTTTTTAAGTTAGAAAGTTTCGGATGACTGAAAAATTACGAACTTATCAAGTTTTCGACAATTTAGGTTTCCCCATTAATAAAATTTCCTAGAGTTTATCTAATCTTACCGAATTCGAAAATCCCCGATAATAGATCATTGCCGAATTATTCGGCAATTTTCAAATTCGGTAATATTGTAAACTCTCGGAAATTACGTTATTCAAAAATTTTCAATTTCGGTAATATTATAAGCCGTTCGAAAATTGTATTATTCAGAAATTGTCCAATGTGATATTTTTATATTTCGGCCTCTTTATAATTTCGGGCATTCGATATTTCGAAAATTTTAATTACTGTTAAATGATTGAAATTGATGGTAGATTCAATAAATTTAGTTATTACTTTGAAAATACTTGTACCTATACAAAATATCAAAATTCAGTTCAAATGCAGTATCTATTAATTGAGGACATTGTTAACTTCAATGAATTGAAACGAAAATACTAATGATTCGTTATTTGATACGTTTCATCCTGAAACATTTTTATTCAACGTCCCTTTCATAACTACGCGCAGAAATATTGAGTTATAGATTTCTGTACAAGAGGATTGTAAATTTAATTAAAAAGCCACATAGCTTTTATTTAATAAAGTATCAAAGAGCCTAGCTTATATAGACATTTTTGCATGGATGTTTTAAATTGCATAGCGTTCATTTCTCTTTATAATTTTTTTAATTGCGCACGATAAATATTTTTTTCGAAATGATTATTTTTTCAATCTAAATAGGAAAACTTCAAACATTTATAGACTATATTTAAATACTACTTGAACCTTAAAATAAAATTCTGAAAAGAATGTTAATAACATTCAAAATGAACAAGCGTTGATCTTTCATTGTATTTTCATTTCACACAATGAATATTACATTGTGCGTAGGGTGTATCCGCAATGCGCTTCGTCCAACTTGGCGAAATTCTATATTCAAGAGAATTTCAAATACCACGAGATGAAAACATTTATTTTGTGCATTTTATTACCTAGCTGGGTAGAAAAAGCTTCAGGTTATCCCGGGATTACCATCTAAAACACGTAACGTTTACTTCCTAATAAATACTATGCTAACGATTATGTTAGTCGCTTGGTATAAACGCTTTGCTCTGCAGGTCGATTAATACGGTCACATACCAATATCTACCCTCCACAACCACAGTGCAGTCGAGACCTTAATAGATTTTCACTTTGCTTTCAAAGGACACCTCTGGGAACCACTGGACGAGTAATTACAAGCTTTCTACGATGGTACAAGTCATCCGAGATAAAGCGAAAGTCAATCAGTACCTCCTACTTGTTATCTGATTTTCACGAAATACCATGAATCATGAAAATATCCTTTTTATTCAAGTTATAATCACTGACTCCTTTCATACGTATTTTTTTCATTTTCAATGCATTATTGCTTTTTGAAATAATATTTTTCACATTTTCGTTCATGAGAGTATGATGTAATCGTCCAAATTTTCGATCTCTAGTTTTTAAGAGATCTTCATGTTTCCGCACTTGCAGATTCAGAAAATCATAAATATTTATTGGTGCCTGTCTGTCTATATGTCTGTATATTTGATTACGCAGAAAAACTAGGGTTTCAGTTTTGTTTCAGCTCATTTTTTTCACGAAATCATTTTGAACATTAGCCATGTTCATCGTGAGGATTAATGTGAAAACTGAAAAACAGCTGACTTAGTTTCAATATTCGTATTGTTCAAAATGGACCAATTTTAGCTTAATTTTGTTTCAGTAAGTTTTCACGTCGTTTCTTCGCTCAAAATGAAAGTTTATTTTTGTCTGCGTGTACATGAACGTTGTATAGCCGGGCTTACCATTAAAAGATTTGAAAAATCAAATCAGCCTTCGATGATACACTTTCTGACGGTCCCAAAATGAAACTAAAGTTTGTTAACCAGATTAATTCAACCAAAATTTACAAAATTTAGAGCATTTTCAAAACTGAAAACAAAATATTTTGTGAGGTTCAGAAATTTTTTTCAATGGTTTTGGAATACGCCAAAAAAGCTTAAAATCATGTTTATGACATTTTGTAATTCGAGGTGAGTCTGATCTGAATTTGCTATCTCTTCTCTCAAGCTTAAATTATGTTCTCCAGGATTTTTTCTAAAACTTGCATATTTTTTTTTAAAAGTTGACATTTGCAAGACGTTTGCTTCTCAGAAAAGTTCAGTTAATATAGAAAATATTATGAGCCGGTTTTTAATTAAAATCGGATTATTCTAGTACTAAATTTTATTCACAAAAAATATGCGAAAAAGCACACCCAAGAAGTAAGCATTCATTTGGAAGACAGGTATTATCCAGAAATAGATGTTCAAATAAAAATATATAATAACATCTCTCGGAATTCCAACTGAAATAGAAAAAGTTGAATAAATAATCAGACCTCGAAATGAGTTGAGAAGATTTTAGAATTAGTAGAACCTTAAAAGAATTAAGAAAATTGTAAACATTTCAGAAATATTCAGAATAGAAACTTTCGTTCTTTGTACTTCATTAATAATATCGTTTTAAGGTCAATAATACTTTTAATGATTTTCATACCAATTTTTTTGTATAAAACCTGAAAAGTTTTCAAAACTATATAAAAAATAATAAACTTTACATTGAAAATGGTTTGTAAGATTTATATCTCTCTTATATGAAAAAGTTCAAAAACTCTTTTTTGGTCAAATATTTATAAAAAAACTTCTTCTTACTCCCCAGAAGTAGAAATTCTGCTAGAATTTTCATGAGCCAGGAAATTTCTCTTGTTTTTCATTCACATTAGTCTGTGGCCATTCGGTAATATTTTTTCAGTGGAATTTCTGAAAATTTCCCACAGAGTTTAAAAAGACTTACGTGAAAAACAAACTTAAAATGGTCGTTAAAATTTAGATTGCTGTGTAGTTTCGCAGAAACAAATTATTGAGAATTGAGTCCTTAAAAACTATTGTTACAATTGAAAGTCATATATGTGACATGAAACGAATGGAACGTGACTTCACAGAGCAAATCGCTTTCACATTTTTAATAAAAAATTGAAGCATCGCTTGTTTTTCAAGTGTCATTCTGGTCTAGATGTGTCGAAAATGCTGCATGATTGACGGCATATCAATTCTGGTGTCCAATTTAAATCGTGAAAAATGCATTCTGAATTATAAAAATTACATTCGAAACATTAAATTAATACTGCTTTCAAATTATTTAAATACAATTGATAATGATAAACAATTGTTTCCTTGTATTTAATGTTTTAAATTAGAATCTTTGAAAGTGCATATTCTTCTATCAATCAAAGTGATTGTTTCTGCTTGGGAAATATTTGTATATTTGAAAAAAAAATTCGAAACATTTCCAATTGGCATCTTTTAATGACCAATTTTACACTTTTTTCTAATACAAAGGGTTTGAAGACCAAGCTAAAGATATTTTTCATGTCAAAAAAAGAATCGTGCATCAGTTCGAACTTAACAAATTTCATGACAAGTAATTACAAATTTTGTTGAATAAATGTTCCATCATTAAATACAAAAATTAATATTTTTGTTTGTATTTCATAGAATTCTGTCAAAAGTTAGTTTGTATGAAGTTGAATTTTAGATTATTATTTATTACCGAAAAACGCACATACAACGATTTTGACATCATTTTTGCATCTATCGAATATCATTCGTTAATTTCCAAAATAGGGTCTAAAGGTGTCATCTTGATTGGATGCAACAGATTTTGAAAAAACGATGCTTTTCACTCTACCCTGTTAGAGGCGCATGACGGGACATCATTTTCGCGGCACATATTATCCAAACTCTTCTTTGTTCTTGTACTTCATGATAATAATTTTTTCTGATTCAATAAAGTGATTCATACTTATAAAATTTAATCATTAAAAAATTATTTCAACAAAATTTCAATTTGACAAGATTTCAACAAATTTTTAACAAAGTGTAGATTTTTGAAGATTTCGAAATAAAATGTTGAAATCTTTTAAAGATTTTGAAAATTTTCAAGGTAATAGAGAAATTTTCTTAAGATTCTTTGGAATATTCAACGTGATTCTTTATTTTAAAAAATTAATTTTAAGAGAATATTTAAAAAGATTTTAAAATATCACAAAATATTTTGAAAAATGTCATAAACAAAACCGGAAGATTTGAAAACAATTTTAGGAATAATTCGAATCAGTTTAAAATATATTTAGGAATTTTTGCAAAGATTAAAAACATTTTTAAACTTTAAAATATTTTCGAAAATGTATATATTAGTTTAAAATGTTTTCCAAGAGTCTAAAAGTTGTCAATACTTTTTTAACTGGCTCAAATTTTTCCTACAATTTCGTAAAATCCTGTAAAATAAAAAAAAAGTTTCAGAAATTATCCAGTTAATTTTTGGAGGTATCTGAAATCTTCAAAAATCTTTTTGAATTTTCTCGAGAAACCTAGAAAAATTATATTTATCTCGATATTCATATAAACTTGTAGCAAATAAACAAATAAACTTACATAATGAATAGTTATTCGAAATTCTTATTTCGTATTAAAATAAAATTATTTTTTTATTTTTACTCCAAAAATCTTTTTGATTGAAAATTCAACAGTTTTTTTGAAATTTTTTTCTCCGGATCAATTCAAATGTTTTGGATTTCAAATTAAAATATATTTGGGTTGAAATATTAACTATTACATGTTTAGTTGAGAATTCATCTTTTTTGATCAAAGATTCATCATTTTAGTTGAATTTTTTTTTTGTACAAAATTCATGTATTTGGTTCAAAATTAAATTTTTTTCTTGAAAATTTACATTTTTGTTTTAAAAAATTAACCTTTTTTATAGAAAATTCGTCTGTTTAGGAAAGTTTTTAATCCTTTTTGGGTAAAAATACAATTGGTTGAAAATTAACCTTTTTTGATAAATTCAACTATTTTTTATTTAAAATAAAAATCTTCTTTGAATTAAAATATAAACTATTACATTTTTTGTTGAGAATTTATGTTGTTTCTTGACATTTTGATTTGAT